>OY725496.1:1841109-1942256 GCA_963281255.1 Aphrocallistes beatrix
CCTCGACGTAAATAATGCTTTACTTATAATAAAAGATAATCAAGTTCGATCTTTTTTTTAGATTATTATTTTTCTATACAGTAGTTCCAGATTACGTTGCGTTAAATTCCTATACCATAGCAAAGTAAGCATCTAACTCAGCGGTTCCCAACCCCGGGGTAATTACCCCAAGTGGGGTAATATGAAGATTTTCGAGGGGTAATGGAGTGCTTCTTTATCTTTAGAATTCAGGTCAGAATTTGTTATTATTACTTCGGCATAAAGTTTTTGTTATTCGTTTTGCAGGATATTAATGGGGTTCTAATTGGCTTCATACTGTGAATTATAAACTAATATTGACTAAACGTGTTTGAAGGTATTCCTGTGATAAAATTATATTGGCTGTTATTATATATTACCTACAGAAATGTTCCAGCTACAATCTTTGTCGATTACTATAAGTATGTTTAATATTGAAAAATCTCACATTACAACTTGCAACATTACAACTTACAGTCTTACAACATTACTACATTACTACATACAACTTTAAACATTGTTTACCAAGATCCTTAAAATGTCTAGAAAGAGGTCGTATAATGAAAGTTTCCTGAATTTTGGTTTTTCGTTTATGACGAAAAATGATACTCAAATTCCACAGTGCGTTATCTGTTATAAAACACTGACTAACGAGTCTATGAAGCCATCAAAACTGAGGGAACATTTCGTTAAAATGCACCCTGAGCTCGTGGACAAGGGGGTTGAGTACCTTAAGTTAAAAGCCGAGGGGCTCAAAAGAGCGAAACTTGATTCAAGTGCGACTTTCCGACAGGAGTAGAATAAGTTTGTAGAGGCATCTTACTACATCTCATTGCAAATAGCAAAGAACAAAAAACCTCATACTATTGGAGAAGAACTCATCAAACCTTGCATACTATTGGAGAAGAACTCATCAAACCTTGCCTTCTAGAAACTGCCCGTCTCATTTTCAATGAAGGGAGCTACAACAAAATCAAAGAAATCTCGCTATCAAATAACACCGTACAACGTCGAATACAGGAAATAGCTATCGATATCAAGGAACAGGTGATAGAAAAAATTCATTCTTCTCCCTTTTTCTCAATTCAACTCGATGAATCAACTGATGTCGCTCAGTGTGCACAACTAATGGTATTTGCAAGATATGTTTATAGGGGCTCTGTTGAGGAAGATTTTCTTTTTTGTCGTCCGTTGGAGGCTACGACAAAGGCAGACGACGTTATGTCCTATGTGTCCAGTTTCTTCGAAGAAGCAAAATTCCCTTGGAACAAGCTTGTTGGTGTATGTACTGACGGAGCACCAGCCATGCTTGGTTCTCGATCAGGATTTATTACTCAAGTTAAGCAGAAGAATCTTGAGGTTGTTGGAACACATTGCATGATCCATCGAGAGGCTCTTGCTTCAAAGACGCTACCTGCCAGACTAAGAGCAACCTTAACCGAAGTAATCAAAGTAGTAAATTATGTGAAGGGTAGTGCGCTAAATACAAGATTGTTTCGACAATTATGTTCGCATTTCGATTCAACACATCACGATCTACTGTTTTATACCCAAGTACGGTGGTTATCAAAAGGTAATATGCTAGAGAGCGTGCTTGAACTTCGATATGAGCTTGAGACATTTCTTGATGGACAGGAAAAGAATGATCTCTTATTAATCATGAAAACCCAGTGTTTCGGTACACAACTTGCGTATTTAGTTGACGTATTTGAACTATTGAATAGTTTGAACAAAAAGCTGCAGGGCAAGGAGTCTGATATAATAACACACAGTGATCACATCGAAAAAGTTCTTCTTTGGAAAAGAAAATTGGACTCAGGGAATTTCTCGGCCTTCCACAAATTGAGTGAAATTTTAGGGGAGGAGTCGATAGGTGCAGAGTTAAAAGAGGACATCAGAAACAATCTCAATGGTTTACAAGGCGAGTTTGAGCGATATTTTCCACAGATCAACACTGAAGCAATTGAAATGGTCCTAACAAGAGATCCCTACAAGTGTATTGTGGATGAACTTCCGGAAGATACTCAAGAAGAGTTTTTGGAACTCACAAACAACTCATCCGTGAAAATGGAATATAATTCACTTAGTCTCCCAAACTTCTGGGTAAGGATGTTACCATTATTCCCGAAGATTAGCAAAATTGCTCTTCTGATCCTTATTCCATTTTCATCAACTTATCTATGTGAGGCCGGATTTTCGTCTTTGCTTGCCATAAAAACCAAGCAAAGCAATAAATTAGATTGCGAGGGGGATCTGCGCTGTGCATTGAGCAAAACGGAACCTCGTTTGAAAGAATTAGTGGCGAAAAAACAGAAACAAGTTTCCTATTGAACTATATTTAGATAATATAATTATAAATAATTAATTCAAATTAATAAAAAAATTCTGATACATTGCCTCCTCAATTCGGGGTAGTAGGGTTGACAGTGTCGAACAACGGGGTAGTAACAATAATAAGGTTGGGAACCGCTGATCTAACTCATCCAACTTAAAGGGGATATCAAAGAAACAATAAGTCGCTTTCTGCTTCTCTACTAAGGATTGCTGAATTGTCATGTGTCTACGGTCATCATTAATTAAATAGCTCTTAATATAAAAAAGATTAAAATGAATTTTTTAAAAATTATTCAAGAAATATATTCTATATCACTTGTTCTATCTGATCTATCAAGTACGAATCAATAAATTCATTATAAACAAAAATTTCAAATTTCATCACGAGGTTTTTCTATTAGTAACATCTTCCCGAATTTGAGTTCTGCATCGCATAAAGTATTACGATAAGAAATATTATAAGTCACAATTTAACAGAAGATAAATATCTTTAGACATTTGAGTTTAAAATTGAAATTGCGAAAAATCTGGCTAGGATCGAAGAAAAATTCCTGTTCAAGTTGTTCAAAACATTTACATCTTTCCGATGGTGTCAAGTTTGTAAGAATAAGTTGACTAATCTTTTAAGTTATAATTGAAAGGCACAAAGTGTCACAATTGTGTCGAGAAGTGCCTGATTGAAAATCGTATAGTAACTCTAATAGCCCACGTACAAGTATAATAACCCACCAAATTAGTAGCGAAGTATCGTGTAACGAAATGTCGGTATCCCATTTTATAACACCAAAATTTGTAGTAGAATGTGTTTGCGAAGTCTAAGATAGCTTCTAAACTGGCCTCGAAGTGTGTAGGTCAAAGAATTTTCCAACTTACAGTACCTCAATAATAATTTTACATTACTAAAATAACTAGTGAAATAAATAAGATAATTTCCAACCTGTGATATGCTTATCATAGTTCTCTCTATGCTCATCTTTGATACATTCCAGCTCCATCCCTTGCATCGCAACTGGACTGGGACTCGTGTGAAAAGTGTAGCTGTCTCATGATAGCTTTTCTCCTGCCACAGGTTCTGCTGGTTCTCTTGCATCTTCTCACCGCTACAGTCAAGTCTGGACTCAATCTTCCATTGGTCATGAGAATATTCTCTCAGGGCTGAGTGGAATGTGAATGTAATAATAATGTAGCATCCGAATTTAGCTAACCAAATCAGCTGGTATATTATATGATAAAAAGTTGGATGAGCAATTATCTTCGAATGTTTACTAAATAATAAGACATAGGCAAGTAAACATTTGCCTATAAACTAAGAATTTCACATACCAATTTCAGATACTAGCTAGGAAAAAAAATTCAAGCACAGTAATCTCGAAGATAAATTCTTATTTGGGTAAGTAAATATCTGGCTATATGTAAGAATTTCACATACCAATTTCATACTTCGGAAACTAGCTAGATGAATAAAAATGTTCAAGTACAATAGTATACTTGATGATAATATAATTTTGAGCGAAGTCATGGAAACAAAGCAGATACGTATGATTCGTATGATGAAATTTCGGCATTTGGACACAGACAAGTCATTGTACAAGTTTAGTGAGATGGTTGTGTAGGGAAGTAGTGCGACATTTGTAAGGTGGTGGGTAGATTTGTGGTGAAAGGACAATTGTACGTACCACAGCATTGGTGTGTTTTTAACTGCAAAAGATTGTAGTATCTGTGGAGAATTACCTCAGGAGTCCACATACAAGTACCGTATGGGGGTGGGCAAGCTTGCTAGAGCACAGCTGGGGCACAGGTAAATTATTTAGAGTCGATTAGCAATACCTTACACATAGATGAAAGTACCAAACTTTAATGTTTAATTTGAAGCGCGGCTTAATTTGAAGCGCGGCCCTGGAAAAATAAACACTTTCAGAAGAGTCCCTACACATGCCAAATATTGATCACTTTCACAAATCCATTTCACATTTGCTTACATCATGAATCTGTTTGATGGGATAATACAATATATATACAGGGCGGTTCATAAGTAGTGACCTAATTTTGAAATGATAGCAGATCAAAATTAGGTCACTACTTATGGACCACCCTGTAAATATATATATATATATATATATATATAATCCCTACGATATGCTAGGAATGTTGTAGCGTAATTTCCGGATTAAGGATACCGCCTGTGAAAAATCCATATGTTTGGCTTACAGCATATATCAAGAATAGAGATATATAAGATGTTAAGCGTGGGCAGGTAGTGCAATTAAAAAATATTGAGACATGCCAAACAGTTTTTGGTTCACATTTCTAGATTTTGAGTTACAACGTCTCAAAGTCGGTATTTTTCGTTTTTCCCACGCACATCTTAATGGTAAGCCCTCCTCAACTCTGTGATTTTTTTGAAACACATGTTTGGATCAAATGCTTCGAAAATTTATTCATATATACTAGTAGTCTATAAAATTTGCAATCGCATAGAACCAAAAGAAAGTTAAAATGACCAAAAATGTTAATTTTATAGAGGTTTTAAAAGAAGTTGCCAAAAAACGGCGAAAAATGCCCGATTTTCTTTGGAAATCAGCAATAAAATCACAAATTTATAAGATTATCGAAAATCGAGTGGTCCTACGCTCATCGCCTAATGATATGGAACAACTCCTGAAATTTCAAACCACTATCTCAAAGCAATTTTGAGTTAAAATTTTTGAAAGACGGTCAATTTTGGAATTTTAAAGTCCCGAGATATAGGGATTTGAAGTTTTAATGTTAGGAACGATGTAAATGAGCTATTAACGATAAATAAAAGCATCCATGGGCATTTAATCGCATGTACTATACTAATGAATTATATGTATTCCAACAGATTTTGGTGAAAATAGCAAAATTATACTGAAAATTCACAAATTACCTTGAGGCCTCTAAGCCCGACTATTTTGAACCAATTAGGGAATATAATTCATATTCTTAGCACTACAAAGTATAATTCATCGATTTAGAATGAATAAAGAGCTTATAAAAAGTATATTAGGAAGTTAGAGCGAGAGTCTACGACTTTTAGTTTTAAAGTTATGTTTTTCGAAAAATGCTACGTCATCACGTGATAAAAATTTCAAACTTAGCATTCCATTCCATGTGGTACACTTACTATTTAATAATCAGATATATACCGTCTTGAAAAGTATATTAGGATTTGAGAGCTAAGAATTTCGGTAAACATTTCCCGAGATATGGAGGAATCTGTTTTTGGACCATAAATTGGGGGCTTTGACCGAATTTTGGAGATAAATGCTTTGAACTTCCAAAATAATAATGTTGAGTGCTTCAAAATTTCTGTATACATTGCTAGTGATTATTGCATTGTTTTTTGAGCATAATAGCTACTTTTGGGAACTTATTTCATGACAAGATCCGCCATTTTCTAATATATTCAAAGTTCTCCATAGAATTTGTATTACAATAAAATCGATGATAAGTCAAGAAATATTTACTTTTTGACAAAGAGATGTTTGAGGACTCTATATATTATCATATATATCCTTTCATTTAAGATTATAATATATTATATATCTTTAATAGTTTTTAAGCATTGACATCGAGCACTTTCGGGGCCATAGAGAGGTTTGATGTCCGAACTTTACATACAATATACTATAACTTGCGAACTAATGGTCGGATCTGAACAAATTTTGTTTTTAAATGTTCAGAATTCTTTTCTATATACAATAGCTAATATCACAACGGCCATTTCCCGAGCATTTTAGAAAGGAAGTCTCTCATAAAGATATTTTTGATTGGATTTTAAGTGCCTCTTTTTCTAAATTCATCCGTTTTATAATATTTAAAGGGGCTAAAACCATTTTGAGGTTCATATAATTGAAAAAATATCAGATAAGTTAGAAAATAATTGATGAATACGCCGCAAAACCACGAATTACTTTCCGATTTTTAGTACGACTGAGCTTTAGGTGCTCAGTTCTAGAATATCAAAATAAGTACCGTCCAACAAGTACGATTAGATGGTAGACTACTCAATAATCCGATGGAATTAACAATAAAAATTATTCACCATTTTTTTTTATGTCAGGCGATGTTTTTCGAGGGCGGTATCCTTAAGATTAAGGAACTCACTCTCAAATGTTCAGTAATTTCCATGATAATGGTTATCAGTTCGTTTACATCATTCCGCAGGCGGAGCAATTCGCTATTCTTGCGGCGAATAATACAGGGCAATTTATTTATTGCCGTTAGAAATATCTGAGACACTACAGAAATAAAATAAAATAACTTACAGTTGATGTTGGTAAAATTTTGTCACCTTTTTTATAATTAGAAATTTAAGTTATTTTTACTATAACTCAGCCATTTTAGGAGATAGAAGGCTGAAAACTTAATAATATGTGTATATTAATATATCTCAAATATTATAAAAATTTCATCAAAAAATGATGACGCATCACTCTGTTATGACGTCATCATTACCCATCAAAAATTAAAAAATTGACAGATTTGATGATTTTCCGAGTGACTGCGATTTTACCAGTAAGACAGATATATTTAGAGATGCTATTTCTTTACAATTAATGTAAGCCCAGGCGCCCAAAGGGCGCTTCCGGCGGACACAAAGTGTTCACCAGCCACGCAGCGCAAGCAAGCGAAGCGCGCTTGTGACTATTAAATGAAATTCATCAATTTGCACCAAATGACCAAATTGAATCACTCGTAGATAATCATAATCAAGGAGAGATAGTACTTGTATTATGAATTCCAGAATTTATCTGGGGTGATCATCGTGGGAGTTAGGCAGTGTGACATACCATGCGAGTTTTATCCAACTCCCCAAAGCCGATGCAGAAGACTACATAGCGATGGACGATGGAGACGTGCGAAATGCCATAAAAGCGAAGTCAAAGAATCTAACTAAAGTTCTAGGCACTCGAGTGCCGCAGCATTATTACCCTTTATTCAAAATGGATTACTTGAAACGGAATTTCGAGCTATATCTCTATTTGACAGACGTTCAGATGTTCCATAGGCGAAGATGCCAGATATGGATAAATTTAACATAAACGAGTCTCACATTATTTTGAATGAAACAACAATTTGTTAGAATAAAGAGATGTATAGTCCAAAATATTAAAATGCATCGGGCAGTTATTAATTAGCAAATTTCGGACAGGTTCATAAGCAACATTGAATCAACCATAAACAATGAAATTTCCGGTGGCGGTGATAAATATAAACAAATAATTAATTGTACATAGCATATATTTATATAATAAAATAGTAAGTATCAACTCTCTCGTCGTACGAGTCTAGGGGGATACCGACAATTCGTTACACGACATTTCGCTACTAATTTGATTGGCTAATAATTTTATTATAAATTTACGTGTTATATTATATTTAATTTACTTAAATGTATTAGGAAATGTATCTATTGATCAATATAAGAGTACATACAAGGATAATAAAATATTAATCGTTTACCTGTAGTCTATATGAAAAAAAAACGTAGTTAAGAGTTCTAGGTTGATTAAACATGTTTATTGATTTTGATTGCGAATGCCCATAAATTAAAGACTAAATATGGAGAATATTAGATTCACAAGAAAAAAAAGCATACATGCCAACTGTCTCGTTTTTATCCGGACATCCAAATAAACAATATTGCATACTTAATTTCTTTATTTCAAATCGAAACATGGCAAAAATAGAATTCCTTGGGACACAGGAATTTGACCTAAAGAAAGCATGAATTTGACCTAAAAACGGCGAAGTAGCAATTTGACGTAAAGAAATTCGGGAAGTAGAAAAAGGACCTAATTTCGAAGTAAGGATTCGACCTAAAGAAATTTGGGGAGTAGGAAAATACCTAAATTCGAAGGAGGAATTCGACCTAAAGAAATTTGGGAAGTAGGAAAATACCTAAATTCGAAGGAGGAATTTGACCCTAAAGAAATTCGGGAAGTAGAAAAAGGACCTAATTTCGAAGTAAGGATTCGACCTGTTTTAGGTCATATTCCTATTTCCCAATTTCTTTAGGTCAAATTCCTACTTCGATTTTAGGTCATTTTTATCCTTCCCAAATTTCTTTAGGTCAAATTCCGATGCGATTTTAGGTCAAATTCCGCGTTCCCGATTACTTCTCGACCAAATGGAAACGAGAATCTAAAAATAAACAATATTGCATACTTAATTCCTTTATTTCAATTCGAAACATGACAGGAATAGAATACCTTCTCGACTAAATAGAAACAAATGGACGCATGCATTTGCCCGAATTTTTAAGTATGCATTTGTCCAAATTTCATAGTTTGAAAATAAACATCACTCCTAAAACTGCAAAATCCTAGCATTACAACATATTCCTTGATCAAAATGCCTCAATGTTCCCAAAGGGGAGCAAGATGCCTTACCTAAAAGGCCTCTACACACACACCTTTCTTCAGAAAAAAACACTTTTAGGACAAATGCATACTTCAATCGGAAAATGCATACTCTATTCAGACAGATGCATACAACAAAATTCGGACAAATGCAGCCATGGGCGCCGAACTTTGAGAATTATTTTGATGTCGAGGGGGGGCTCAAATTTCTCACTATAAAAAAAGTTCAAAGATATAAATCAATTGAAAATATCCTGGTAAGTAGCGAGCCTAATGATTTATTAGTAACTTGTTATTATGAATAAATAGCTGATTCAATTCAGTATTACAAAGTGTAAATCAGGAAAATTATGTAAAGTAAAAAAGCTATGTACGTGATGCTTCATCCTCCTAATTTAATCCTTCTTAACAAAGAATGTATTTTCGCGTACTGTTGTGCCAAGAATAAAATCATCACCGATCTTTTGTATATCGAGTGTATCCGAAATATCACGGTGAACTGATAAAAGAGCCAATGAACTTAGTCGCATCTCTCCCATTGTACTCCTCAGCCATGTTTTTAACCTGCGAAGGCAGCTAAAGCTTCTTTCTGCAGTACAAGATGTGGCAGGAAGAACAAGTAGAAGTCTCACGGTCATTACATAATCCCTGAAAACTTCCATGAGTGTGCTATTTTCTGATAGAATCTCTTGAAGACCTTTGAGAGTTGATGCTTTTTCTGTAATTTCGCTATAGTCTACATATGCAAAAAAGGACCCTTTCTGATTATTCAATCGGTCTGCATCTAAATCTTCATGGTAAAAGGCTGCAATCTCGTTAATGTAAGGTGAATTTCTATCTAATACAACCGACTCTAATTTTTCTAGAATTTCCATACATTCCAAATTGTAGTGATTGGAGATTGTTGCAGCACAATCAGCAAATACTTCTAGGTAAATGCTAGTGTAGTACGCCTCTACTCCAATGTCAGCCTGACTAATGAGAGAATGATCATTTTGTGCTTTACGGCCGCACCTCCGTGGTAATTTTGGGTCCTCAAGCTTCAAATCTATAGCTTCTCTTACAACTTTTTCAAAGTGCTGCTTTGCACCCAACGCATTTTTACTTCCCGATATAAGAAGCCTCTCCAAAGTTCTTATCTTTGATTTTGCGTAAGTAATGGTGATATTTGGTGATATTTGGTGATTGTATTGCTGTATGAACAGGATGTACCATTTCAAAGAGTTTCTGAAGCGTCCTAATCAAGTAATAAGTGGAGAATTTCTCCATATAGTTGAGTGTAGCCATCGCTTTGCTTCTATCTTCTGCCCTAAGGTCATTATCCATCTTTCGCACCTCGTACCAATCCATGAGTGCTTCATACTGCTGTACAAATGCACTGAGAGCCGAAGCCCTGCACACCCAACGGGTTGACGAAAGGGGCCTTAATGAAGCTGATTCTTCTGACATAAATCCCTTGAAAGAAGCTAAACGTTTTGGAGACATCTTCACATAGTTAACAACCGACGATACAAGTGTCATAGCATTCTCTGCAAGGGAACCATGTTTTACAGAATGTTGTACGACGAGGTTCAAAGCATGTCCAGCACAGTAACAGTATAATGCTTGTGGAACAACTTCACGCACTCGACTCTGGAGTCCTTTTACATGTCCTCTCATGGCCCCAGCACCGTCATAGGATTGGCCTCTGACTTTGTGAAGTGGCAACTCACATTGCACCAGTTTTTCTTTGAGAATTGCAAAAAGTGCCTCACCATCAACCTTTTCAGCGCTGACAAAACCGATAAAATCCTCTCTTACAGCTAAAGTATTCGGATGGACAGATCTAAAACAGCAGGTAACTTGTTCGAGCGTTGCAACGTCGCTAGTTTCATCCATTATAATGCTATAAATCGCTGATTCTCTAACCTCCTTCAGGACCACATCTAAGATAGCATTCCCAAGGCGTGTAATCATTTCATTCTGGATTTGATGACTCAAATACTGCATGAGATTCTTTTCGGAGAGCCAGTTCTTCAGTTCTAAGCTAGTCATTGCAACAAGATTCAACAACTGTATTAGGTTGCTATTTTCATCAGTGTGACCCCGAATGGCAAGGTCCTGTCTCCCGCAAAGTTTGATAGTAGCCAAAATAATATCTAAAGCTCTGCGGTTTTCTTTTTTCTGTTATACATGTTGCTCGCTCACCATGTCTATCACATTTGGGCATGCTGAAGACGAATAAGTGGTGTTAGCTAACCTGTGGCATTCCGAATTTTCATGAGTCTTAAACCCTCCATCTTTTCCCAAGGCCTTCTTCCAATTACAGTAGCCATCATGTACCCATACTTTCGAGATCCGACAATAAGTGGGAATACGTTTGTTTATTGAAGCCCACTTACAAATATATACAAATAAAACCTTGGATTGATCGGCATTTGGCTCAATCCAGGGAAATTATTGTAGCCAGGATTCCTGAAAGTTACGCCCAGTCATATTTTCAAATAATAAGTTAACAATATTAAGACACAACAATGATCTATCTTATATAAATAACACACAATACTAGTTATAATATATACTAGCAACTAATAGTTATTATAAGCCTATTCACTTCATTGTACTCGGTACTTTCAAATAACAAATTTTCAAGAATGTTGTTAACCATCACTACAATCCATCCTCCACAACAACCAATATAATTGCTGTTAGATTGGTAAAAAATTATACATTCTTACGCTTCCAATGTACTGAATTCAAGACTTGAAGTTAATTATCATTCATGAAATTTCAATGTTCGGGATTAAGTTAATAAATGATCTGAAAATTCAGGCATTACCCTCGAGAGCCCCCCTATCTCCCGCTCGAGAGCCCCCCAGCCCCCTCTCGAGAGCCCCCCAGCCCCCTCTCGAGAGCCCCCCCATCCCCCTCTCGAGAGCCCCCCCAGCCCCCCCTCGAGAGCCCCTCCCCAGCCCCCTCTCGAGAGCCCCCCTAGCCCCCTCTCGAGAGCCACCCCCAGCCCCCCCTCTCGAGCCCCCCCCCAGCCCCCTCTAGAGCCCCTCTAGCCCCCCCGGGTTGGAGAGTAGGGGGGGCTTGAGCCCCCCAGCCCCCCCGGGTTCGGCGCCTATGAATGCAGCTCTCCCGAAACAAGAGTCTGAAAATAAACAAAATTGCATACTTTTTCTTTAAAAAGTATGCAATATTGTTTATTTTTAGACTCTTTCTTTATTTCAAATCGAAACAAGGTGAAAGAATACAATTCCTTCTGAACTAAATAGATTCTAAAATTAGAAATTTTAAAGAACATCAGATGTGTTTAAGGAAATACAGTTGGTATAAATAGGGAAATTAATATTGAAATTTATTGATAAATATTTACAAACACAAAAATACAATGACTTCTTCAGAACAATAAATGTCTTCTTCGCAGCAGAGTATCTTTTGAGGAACAGAAAAATATTTTTACGTTTTTGGGGGAATAAAAAAATATTTTCCCGGAATAAAAAATATTTTAAAATTTTTGACACTTGTACTATAGTTAGAGTTTCATGTCGCCTTTCCCCATTGAGTTTCCTCAAAGGATGTGTTTTTGGACATGACTAGTGTACCAGTAGTGGTTATTAGTGATGAAAAAACTAACGAGAAAAAACTTTGACAATGCTACTATTAATAGTCTATTATGCTAGCCTCCGAAAAATAAAAAATATTTTCACGAATTCTGAATTTATAAAAAATATATTTCTGAACAAGAAAATTCTAGATTAATAAAAAAATGTGCTTAAAAGATACCCTGCTTCGGAGCAAGAAACTGTTCCAACATTTAGAAGTGCCGACCTCACTTTTCTTCTAGTATAGAATCAAGTGACTCTGGCTTGTCTCAAACAGTCACTAAATATGACCGCGTATTCAAAGTTCCAAATACTCCAACTGATGTTATCCCTTCTTCAACCTCTCCTACTGAGCTCAGATCTACTTCTCACAATTTTCCTTGTCTTCACAGACTTCCGAAGATTCGGATAACTCCACGAAAGTTCCTTCTTTTTCTTTCAGAGGTAAAAGAAGAGTAAAAAAGTCAACGTTTAGAGGTTTCGTAAAGGGGAAGGACTGAAAAGAAAATCATCTTTCACACCATTACCTGCAAAGAGACTACCATCGAAACCGACATCCGAACTATTCAAACAAGTAAAGTTCCTTCATCCACTAAATTCATAAGTATCAAATTGCGTAAAGGCGAAACTCACTTATTCTGTGATCTATTAACTCCCCATGGATCACAAATTATCGACATGGACTTACTTAGCATGGTATTTTTCGCTTTTAAGATGCACTGAACCAAAAAGCACAGGATCACTCAAAGTATACATATACGCCTTTCGAGATGGCTTACAGTCATATTTATTATTAAATTGTAGCTATTGCCATCTTGTGATGCCGAATTCCCAACTTCTCTGCCTATTGGCATGCAACCCACGGGTGCCATGTATGACTCTCAAATGCAATCCTGGAAAAGGTTGGAAGTGAGCGTGAGGGCTTTATTAGCAGTGCACTGCACCTCTTTCAGTTGGAATGATTCCTTACTCTGGTGCAATCTCTTTGGGATACAGAATATCTGGAAGCGAATGAACCTTTCTTTTCCCTCTTGAAATTGGTCGAATCAGCAAATAAATCTGTCAACAACCCATGTCCATGTCATCTAAACTTGTACGCGACACAGCCGACACGTCAAATATCCCAGAATGTAAGAATTGTACTGTCACTTCATGGCATCAGAGAGGCAATTATTCGAATCAAGGGTTCGCGGCTGCAATTGAGGTATATAGTGGTAAGGTATTAGACTACATCCTCTATGAACGCGTGTGCAGCAAATGTCTCAAATGAACTGAAGAGAGGAAGAAAGACAATCCAGATTATTATTGCGAATACTGGAAGAAACATTCCGGCGAGTGTCCGGCAAATTATTCCGGGACTAGCTAAGGAATGGAATCTTCAGCTGCACTTGAAATTTGGGCTAGATCTGTCACCAAACATTCTCTTGCTTATACTTCATATGTAGGCGAAGGAGACTCAAGCTCTTTTAAGCGGCTACGAGAAAGCGATCGGTACAAAGGATTGGAAATTTACGAAAGGAGGAGTGCATCTGGCATGCGCAAGAGAGATTAAAAAAGACATTGAGGAAGAAAACCAGGAAAACTTTGACATCAAAACCAATACCCGCTTCAAAGGTTCAGAGGATTGGCCATCTTTACGCACTTGTCATCGTTCAAACAGAAGGAAAACAGCGAAAGACATTCAAAAGGCTCTCTATACACTACTCGATCATTTAGTTGAGAAGCATGAAAGTTGTCCGTTTTCAAAGAGCTCTTGGTGCTACTTTCAAAAGGCCCTTGCACTTTCATTCGAAGATATCCCTATTCCACCTCCCAAACTGCGACGACCCTATCTGAATGTAGATGAGTTATCACGACTGCAAGATATCTTTTAGAAGTTTGCAAGCCTAGATATGTGTTCCGCCTTGACGCTTGGTTTGACACAAAATGCCAATGAAACCTACATTCAGTTCTGTGGCACAATGCTCCCAAAGAAAAACGGGTAGGACTATACTCACTCCAAGTTTCTGCGTCAATAGCTGTGTCAACTTTCAATGAAGGATCATTGATACTCGCATCGATCTTAGAGGATATGGGGTACCATGTACTAATGTGACTCTAGCTCACCTCGTAACGATGGATAAGGAACGAAATAGATGCAAGACAAAGGCTGTTATGGATACTCAGAAAAGACGCAGGAGTCTTCTGAAGAGTCAATTCCTGACTGCCGAATCGAATCGAATCGTAAAAGCGAAAAAGACGCGACTACGTATAAATCTGGATGCTTTGGTAGTGAGCTATCCTATTCTGGCAGTAAAGAAGTCACTCCTCCCATCCTTGTTGTTAACAAGAATGATAATGAAATCTGCGAGAAATGCGGAATGCATGATTGTCCAGTTCTGAGAGACCAGAAGAATGATGACTGGGTGGGATGTGATTTCCGTGAAAGTTTGTATCATACTGGCTGTGAAGATGTATGGTTGATGGATATAGGTGATGACCCTTATATCTGTAGGAAATGCGAGCAAGAGTGGAATAAAGTGTAATCTGCATCTATAATTTCTGTAGTATCATGCCATCATTAAAATAAACATATCCCTTTGTTCTTTAATAAAATCGCTAATATATACAGGTAATGCGGAAAAAAATTCATCAAATTATTGAGGGTTTTTTTGAAAATATACACATAATCATAAGCGTCGGAAATGGCTCCGGGGTCGGCCCAATCTATTCCGGGGCCGCTACATTCACGGCATAAATAAATATCACACTCACAATTCACTAACATAACTAAAACTCTATAGAAATCGACTATTATCATAATTTACTCTACTGTATTACGATAGTGGTTTCCCAAGACGGGAAACTCCCTACTGAGCTACCTGCTCGCTTGTTGCGCAGTTAAACGGCATGATACACGGTTCTAGGACTTTGGGAATATATCGAGAAAGCTTGTACCCAGCCAGGTAGTCCCTCTGGGCCTATCCGGCCCACAACCGACGATGCCGGGTAGAGTCGGTCATAGTCGGGCATGGGCCGGGTAGTGCCGGGTGGAGCCGGGCAGCCCCTTAGGGCCGCCCAGAGCATGCCGGGTGGCCGGGTGGGTCCGACGCCTATGCACATAATCCTTTTTATTACTACGTATACGTATAGTACTATATGACAAAATTAAAATATATATTTAAGATACAATTGCTTGGAACTACTCCGCTTATCGGAACAAACTGAGTTCATCGAATCAAAATTATCATAATCAAGATACAATTCCTATTATATCCGAAATTATAGTGAACTAGGTCAATTCGAGTAAATCGTGACTAAATTTTGACTGCAAAAGATTGTAGTATCTGTGGAGAATTACCTCAGGAGTCCACATACAAGTACAGTATACGGGTGGGCAGTGGTGTAGCTAGGGATTGAAGCTTGCTAGTGTACAGCTGGGGCACAGGTAAATAATTTCTGTGTGAAACACAGAGACGCCATAGAGTCGATTATCAATACCTTACACATTGATGAAAGTACCAAACTTTAATGTTTAATTTGAAGCGCGGCTAATGAACACTTCGTGCTCTCAGAGTCGCCCTGGAAAAAATAAACACTTTCAGAAGAGTCCCTACAGGTGCCAAATATTGATCACTTTTACAAATCCATTTCACATTTGCTTACATCATGAATCTGTTTGATAGGATAATACAATATATATCCTTACGATATGCAAAAACGGTATTTTATATCTTATATTGATTTTGCTGTTTTTTAATGCATTCATAAAGTAAACAAATTTAAAATGGATCAGTAAATTATGAATATTTATCACCCGTAGGCAGGGTCCCTTTCTTTCAGGATTTTATGTAAGTTGGACAAATGAAGGTTTGTAGAACTATAGGGGGGCATGGCCATCCGCGAGGAAATTTTGTCCTAGCCACACACATTTTCATATCCACACCCATTTTTAGACCTTGGCAACATTTGTTGTACTCTGGTCATGTCAGTTATGTATCCCCACGTGTTTTAAATATAATCTGACAAAGATCGAACCTAATGTGTTCACAGGATTCTTGAATGAATAACCAATTGTCAGTGTTAATAAACAATAATGAATACAATAATTAGTATCAATTGTTGACAATTTATCAATAACACTGGTCATGGCTTCCCCCATACTGTCATGGTAACTAAATTGTCACACAACAGTACATATATAAGGGACTTGGTTTTTAAGTACAAAAGCTGAGTTTTAATTCTTAATTTTGTTCTGTTCTTTGGCTTGGCCCATCTCTTCAATTTGACTTCAGAATCTGCCAGAATCTTGGTGCTCCAGACTTCAGTTATGCAGGATCTTAATCATTACTTCACTACTGCAGCCAGCAGAAAAAACAATTCCGGAGACTCCGAATCTGACAGTGAAGTGCTAGCTACAACTTCTCCTAAAAAGCTTTGACAACCACAACTTTTCAACCTGAGCAAGAGCAGCGAAGAACAAAATCTCGCCCTGTTTCCAACAAACGCCACTACAAAAAACAATGGGAAAGAGAATTTCCTTGGCTGGAATATGATGAAGATCTCCAAGGTGCTTTCAGAAAGGTTTGTAAGAAAGGGGGGAAGTCACTTGAGAGAACTGGTGGAACTTGGGATACCCTTTTAACAATTGGAAGAAGGCTGTAGAAAAGAAGCGAGCACAATCACAGAGTAATGGACACATTCAGTCTTGTGAAACTCAGATTGCTGCTGCTAGAGCAATGCAAGAGGAGTCCATCGTACAACAGTTGCAGCAAGTAGGAGAAATAGAGAGGCTAAAAAACAGAGCAGCTATTAGATCACTCATCGTTGCACTCACTTTCTTGCTCGTAATCATATTGCTCATACGACTAATTTCAGTGGCCTAGTTGATTTAATAGTTGTGGCGGCGAAGATTTGAGGTTATTCATTGAAATAGCTGGAAGAAATGCAGTGTATACGTCCAAAGACGCCGTGGTTGAATTTGTTGCAACAATAGGTCAGTGGGTTGAAAAATCCCTTCTCAAACGCCTTCATCAAGCACAGTATTTCAGCTTGATGGCTGATGAATGTACAGATATTACAGTGCAGACACTAGAGAGTGAAGAATTTTCTAAACCAGCTCTTACGTCAGCTGAAATTAGTCTGAATGGAAGACATTCCGGCACTACCTCACTAAACAACCTAAGGAAGATATGGGAGTACAACTGCATGAACTGGTGACCAATGACATGCTGAAAACAATGTTTCCTAGCCTAAACACTCTGGCTAATGTCTACCTGTCAATTCCTGTCGGCACTGCGTCTGTTGAATGGAGTTTTTCAGGGATGAAAATGATAAAAACTCGATTACGAAACCGTATAGGAGAATCTAGTCTATCATACCTAATGGAAATTGCAATCGAATCACCAGAGAAACTATGTGAGTTGGAGCTAGAAAATATTGTAGATATATGGAATAGAAAGAATAGAAGAGTAGTTGTGTAGTTTCTAATTACGTAGTAGAACTCGGTTAGTACGTGCTTCGGCTTAGTACATATGTACCATTTCTCTGAACCAGAATTCATTTATTATATAGATTCCTATGTAATATCATCTCGGTTAGTACGTAGTACGTACTTACAGATAGTATGTACTTTTTTCCGCTTCACGGAGGGGTACGTACTAACCGAGTTCTACTGATATATACGTATATATATATATTAACCTCCGTTTCCCGTGGAATGTGTCGCGTCATTTCCGGTTTAAGCCTTTTGGGCGGGAAAGCCATAACGACTCGGGGTATTTACTATAAATAGAAAAAACCCAAGCGATCCGGGGGATAATTATGAACTGAGTTTTAATAGTAAGGATATCGTTTGATTATGTATGAATTAAAATTTAAGACAAATCACGGCGTAGAGGCCAAAACTGAAAAATTGTCAAAAAAAAGCCCACTTTCTGGCGGGAATGACGTTGAAATTTGTAGTTTTGCACTAAACCCCTCCAAGCACTAGAGGAGGCATTTCTTTCCCCAAAATGCCCACTTTCCCTCAATAATTTCGATTTCAAATTTAGACAAAATTCCCAACCTCAAATCTTTGGTAGCAGCAAAACTCAAAGGTATCCATTATCCCAATGCAAAAATACGCACAGAGTCTCTTCACAAATGACTGGTTTCGATTTTTGAAAAATGTATTTTCAAGTAATAATGTCACTTAATGAATACCTTTTGTGTTACCAAGAACTTGAGGTTGAGAATTTTATCAAAGTTTGAATTCAAAGTTATTGAACCAAGTGTGTATGTTAGGTTAAAAAAGCCTTGGGGTGTTTTGGTGCACAGATTTCTACTTCATTCTCATGCGAAAGTTATCTTTTTTTAACACATTTTCAGTTTTCACCTCTACAGCGTGATTTAACCTTAAATGAATTTAATGAAGGTTATCTGCTACTCAATTTGATGAAAATTCTATACATCATTTTATTGAATTTATTTTCAACGATCAAACATTTAATATCAGGAAAGAGTCAATGTGTGAGCTTTCTTTGTTCAATTCTAAAAATATCAACCCTTCTTCATCACTTCGAAGTATGCTCTTACAATATCTACACAGACATAGCAGGTAATTTAATTATATACATGTATATTTCTTTATTGCTTTAGAACACTTTTAAAATTACTAGTATTATGATTTATAATACGTTTCGACATGTACGAGTATGTATGCATCCTTTTTGTCCCAATATGAGGAATAAAGGAGAATACACATATACACATAGCAAGAATGGCTTAAGGATAAGAATAACTTTTGACAATGAAATGTATGGTCCTATGAGGGGATTGAGCTTGAATATTTTATTAACATTTCAATATTTTATTCACTTTTTCTAGGTATGAAATCATAAACAATCAGATTGGAGATCGCATTGCAAAAATATGTTCGGATTTTAAAAAAAGAAATCCAAGCAGAAAGCCTGATTATTGTTGTTCTACAGAGTTGGAGGTTTGATTCATAAATGTAGATATTCAGTCGCGTAGCCATAATAAAATGAGTGACAGTACAACTTGGGATAGGACAAAAAGGGTGTCTTTTCTATACTTAAGGATACCGCCCTCGAAAAAACATATGATTTGCATTACAGCATACGATGAAAGTAGAGCTATAAGAGATGTTAAGCGTGGGGAGGTATCTCCATCAAGAAATACTGGCACATTCCAAACCGTTTTTGATTCTCATTTCTAGATTTTGAGATACAGTGTCTCAAAGTCAGTTTTTTAAATTTTCCGCTAGCACATCTTAATGGTAGAAATTTAGGCACTCAATGAATTGTTTAGGACATACCAAGGAATCAAACGCTTCCAAAATCGAATCATAGATAGTCTACCATATTTGCAACTTCATAGGACCAGAAGAAAGTTAAAATGACAAATATTGTAAAATTTATCGGTGTCCGAAAAAAAAGGGTCAAAAAACGGCGAAAAATGTCTGTTTTTTTTGGGAAATCATGAATAAAATCACCGAGTTAGAATATATCCAAAAAATGGTGGTCCTACGTTCATCGAATAATGATATTAAACAACTCTTGAAATTTTCAAACTTCTATCTCAAACCAAATTTGAGAAATAATTCTGTAAAGACGGTCAATTTTGAAATTTTAATGTCCCAAGATATAGAGATTTTAAGTTTAGGTGTTAAGAAGAATGTAAAATGAGTTATTAATAATGCACATAAGCATCCACAGACATTTATTCGCATCCATACTGCTGATTTAGGTATATTAAAGCCAAATATTTACCAAAAATAGCAAAAGTACCCTGAAAATCCACAAATTCCCTTGAGGCCCCTAACTCCGAATATTTTGAGATAATTGTAGATAATATTTCATATTCCTGGCACTGCGAAGTATAATCTATCAGTTTAGAATGAATAAAAAGCTTCCAAAAAGTATATTAGGAAGTTAGAGCGAAAGTCTACGACTTTTAGTTTCGAAGTTAGGATTTTCGAAAAATGCTACGTCATCATAAGACAAAAATCTAAAACTTAACATTCCATGGGGTGTAGTGCAATTATTATCAAAGAATCATATATGTACACTCGTAAAAAGTATATTAGGAAGTGAGAACTAAGAATTTGGACTTGTATTTACAAAGATAGAGAGATATCTCTTTTTGGACCCTAAATGGGGGTTTTTGACCGAATCTGCGAGGTCCAAGGCCAGAACTTTCAAAATAATTATCAAAAGTTCTCCAATTTTTCTGTACATATTATTAACGGCAATTGTATTCACTATTTAGCATAATAGCTAAATTTGGACACATATTTAATGATTAGATTCGCCATTTTCTAATAGATTCAAAGTTCTCCATAGAATTTGTATTACAATTAAATCAATGATAAGTCGAGAATTATTTATTTTTTGACAAAGGAATGGTCGAGGAACCTATATATTTTCGCATATATCCTTTTATTTAAGGATATAATATATTAAATATCTACAATAGTTTTTAAGATATGACATCAGCCTCTTTCAGAGGGATATTATGGCCGAACTTTACCTATAATATGCGATATCTCAAGAACAAATGGTCGGATCCGAACAAATTTTTTTTTAAAACGATCAGAATTTTATTTCTGACCCAGTGATCGCTAAATATCTGAGATCAAACTTGCGATTTCCCGAGGATTATATAAATGAACACCCTTATAGAGCTATTTTGTTTGGATTTTATTTGCCCATTCTTTTAAATCTTTGTGTTTTATAATCTCCAAAGGTGCTAAAACAATGTTAAGGTTCATATCATTAAAAAAATATCAAATAAGTTAAAAACTAATTGGTAAATGAGTTAAAATCCTCTAATAATTTTTCAATTTTTATTAACGCTAAACTTTAGGGGGTTATTTCGCAAAAAATTAAAAAAAATGCCGTCCAAATAGTGCTATCAATGGTAGACCGATCAGTAATACAATGAAATTAGCAATAAAACATTTTGCAGTTTCTTTTTACGCCAGGCAAGATTTTTCGAGGGCGGTATCCTTAATCGATGAATTTGTGAGCCTTATACAAACGACCAAAATTCCTAACATTTCGAATACAATTCAAACATATTTATTAAAAACACTATACTTTCATGTTGGATATGGAGCATTGTTGCACTATCAGAACGATCCGAAAATGGAGTATTTTTTCAAAAAAGAATATACATCTGGAGATGGATCAAAGGTATTTGATTTTTTCATTTTATTTATTAATGAAAAGCGCATTAAAAATATTATATTTAGAAAGTAGTCATGCTACTAATGAGAAGATAAAATATTTTAAATCCTATATTGTCTTTGAATTTTACTAAGAGACAGTTCCATTTTGAGTACACCTATATGATAATAGGCAATCGAATTTCGATTCATCTAAATTCCTAACACCATTCAGACTAATATTTTTCTACAGGGAACCTATCTTGATATATTTTATGGATTCGATCCTTCACATCAGAAAGTACTTCATATTCGTAAAAAAGACCAAAAGTCACAGGTAATGTTTTAGCTTTATAACTAACAATAGTTTAAAATGTCATCAATATTTATCAATATATATTTACAATATTCTATATTATTTGAACGCAGGGTTAAATACAAAAATGCACTCCATTATATTAAAATTCATACCTATTTAGCATATAAGAAAAAAAATTGATGAGTTAGAATATTAGAATATTTTAGAATATGCTACTGATAGCCAAGCACATGTATACATATAATGCACAACTTAATGCATTCACTCAGCTACTGTCAGTAGTTTAGTACCTAAACGTGACCATCAAGATCCCTTTGAACATATACACATGTATTTGGGATGTTATGTAAATGTTAAACTTCACTTTTATTCTAATTAAAAATTGTGGCATTTTTAGATTGGTGAGAAGAAAATGATCAGAAATATAATTTTTTCGATATTTACCAAATGTATTTGTAATCGACTCAGCAATGAAAATGGGTTAACACAGAGACAGGAGCATAAAAAGATCTCAACAGATGAATTAAAGGTTAGTTAGAAAGCATTTCATTCATCCCACTTATTAGTGTGCTTTCTATACAGGATCTATGATCCAAATTAAGAGTATAGGTCCACAGTTCTAAAATAAGTGTTGGTGTCCGGCCGGCTGTATCTACTTCTCTAGGCACAGTTTAAAAGATATTGAAACTTTTTTGTGATGATGGCACATTGTATGGAGATTTTCAGAGATACCTGTTAATTCGTTCCACATGGGACATCACCTTATTGATGGACTGATGGTACAAAAAGCTACCTATCTTGTTAATGAATTCCATAAAATGAAACTCAAGAAGAGGATAACATTACCCTAGAAATTGTGTCTTCCAGTAATCAGCGGCCCAATATTTAGTACGTATATTTTCACTGAGTAACCATTAAATTTTTTTTCAATCATACACTTAAGTCATTTGGGGGGCAAACCAGATCGAAGGGGGGGGACAAATGCCCACCCGCCCCCCCTTGGAAGAAACCCTGCCCGTAGGTGCTTCTGAATTTGTATATACTTTAAGGCGCCCGTTGGGTGACTCTGCAGACATTAAGTGTTCTTTTGTCTGAAAGCAGGATTGAGAACTAATCATTTAACGCGACACACTAACGTCCAGCCCTCAGCTTATGTGATCCTACCCCAGTTCATCCTTATGGGTTGATTGGTCCTTTGGAGAGAAGGTATGCCTTCCCTCGTCACCAACGTGGTCCGAAGCCCTGCATTTCAACGATTACATCTTCGTGCAGAATCAAATGAGAGAGAGTATCAGACTGGGGAGATTATTATCACTGAAACTTTCGTTTGTAGCACCCGTACGCAAATAGACACATGCAGGGCCTCTGAGAGAATCGGAGAGGCCAGGGCCACTTTTCTAGAATTGTAGTTTACAATTTCAATATATGAAAATATGAGATGATAAATAATATACGATAATAGATGTGCAATTATGTGAATACAAACGAATTTTTTTTGATAAATGCTTTCCTAGCCTTTTTCTTTGTGAACGCATCAATAATTAAGGATACCGCCCGTTAAAAATCCATAGGTTTGGCTTACAGCATAAATCAAGAGTAGAGATATATGAGATGTTAAGCGAGGGCACGTAGTGCAATTAAAAAATATTGAGACATGCCGAAAAGTTTTTGGTTCGCATTTCTAGTTTTTGAGTTACAGCGTCTCAAAGTCGGTTTTTTTCAGTTTTCCCTAGCACATCTTAATGGTAAGCCCTCCTCCACTAAGTGATTTTTTAGAAACACAAGTTTGGATCAAATGCTTCGAAAATTTATTCATATATAGTCTATAAAATTTGCTATCGCATAGAACCAAAAGAAAGTTAAATAACTAAAATGTTAATTTTATAGGGGTTTGAAAAAAAATTGCCAAAAAACGGCGAAAAAAGCCCGATTATCTTTGGAAATCAGCAATAAAATCACAAATTTCTAAGATATCGAAAATCGAGTGGTCCTACGCTCATCGCCTAATGATATGAAACAACTCCTGAAAATTTCAAACCTCTATCTCAAAGCAATTTTGAGTAAAAATTTTTAAAAGACGGTCAATTTTGGAATTTTGAAGTCCCGAGATATAGGCATTTGAAGTTTTGATGTTAAGAACGATGTAAATGAGCTATTAATGATAAATAAAAGCATCCATGGGCATTTAACCGCATGTATACTAATGAATTAGATGTATTCCCACAGATTTTGGTGAAAATAGCAAAATTATACTGAAAATTCACAAATTACCTGGCCTCTAACCCGAATATTTGGAACCAATTAGGGAATATAATTCATACTCCTAGCACTACAAAGTATAATTCATCGGCTTAGAATGAATAAAGAGCTTCTAAAAAGTATATTAGGAAGTTAGAGCGAGAGTCTACGACTTTTAGTTTTCAAATTAGGATTTTCGAAAAATGCTACGTCATCACGTGATAAAAATTTGAAACTTAGCATTCCATTCCATGTAGTACACTTATTATTTAAGAATCAGATATATACCGTCTTGAAAAGTATATTAGGAATTTAGAGCTAAGAATTTGGGGGTATATTTCCCGAGATATGGAGGAATCTGTTTTTGGACCATAAATGGGGGGCTTTGACCGAATTTTGGTGATAAATGCTTTGAAATTCCAAAATAATCATGTTGAGTGCTTCAAAATTTCTGAATACATTGCTAGTGACTATTACATTGTTTTTTTTAGTATAATAGCTACTTTTGGGAACTTATTTCATGACAAGATTCGCCATTTTCTAATATATTCATAGTTCTCCATAGAATTTGTATTACAATAAAATCGATGAGAAGTCAAGAAATATTTACTTTTTGACAAAGAGATGAATGAGGAACCTATATATTATCATATATATCCTTTCATTTAAGATCATAATAGATTATATATCTTCAATAGTTTTTAAGGATTGACATCGAGCACTTTCGGGGCCATAGAGAGGTTTGATGTCCGAACTTTACCTACAATATACTATAACTTACGAACTAATGATCGGATCTGAACAAATTTTTATTTTAACTGTTCAGAATTCTTTTCTATACACATTATCACAACGGCCATTTCCCTCGCATTTTAGAAATGAAGTCCCTCATAAAGCTATTTTTGATTGGATTTTAAGCGCCTCTTTTTCTAAATTCATCTGTTTTATAATATTTAAAGGGGCCAAAACCATTTTGAGGTTCATATAATTGAAAAAATATCAGATAAGTTAGAAAATAATTGATGAATGCGCCGCAAAACCACGAATAACTTTCCGATTTTTAGTACGACTGAGCTTTAGGTGCTCAGTTCTAGTAGAATATCAGAATAAATACCGTTGAACAAGTACGATTAGATGGTAGACTACTCAATAATCCGATGGAATTAGCAATACAAAATTTCACCATTTTTTTAAATGTCAGGTGATGTTTTTCGAGGGTGGTATCATGGCCTACTAAATACACGGCCTGCTAAGTTCCCGAAATGGAATATAAAATAGCAGGCCATTATTTTATAAAACCATAATCTATTGTTACATATATATTATGTATATTTACTTATTATAATATGATCAATTATTATTTAACTTCTCTGATTTTCTATACATTCTATTTCAGTGTCTGCGTAGGATGTGTGATTACCACTTGCGGTAGCTTGGACCGATTTTCGGCCCGCATAGATCTCTAATATATTTATATTTAATTTTATCATATTTTTTCTTTATCTAGCATATATATATGCCTGAAAAGTGCTCAGTAGTTGGGTGTAAATCTGGCTACCAAAATGGTTCTATAAGTCCACGCTTTAGATTTCCTTCTACTTCGCTATTTGAGCTTCGTGCAAAATGGATTTCATTCTTAAATCGGCCAGACTATGAAATAACTGGCAATTCGCGAATTTGTGCTGATCACTTTGAGGCCCAATACATCAAAATAAATGAAACTAGAACCCGATTAGTCCCCTTTTCTCAAAATCCTATTCCAACTATCCATCCTCTCTCAGTCCCTAAAAGCCAGGCAGTAGTTCCCACCCAACCACGCAAGCCACCAAAAGTGCGGGTTTTCCAATTAGATGAGCTCCTTCCTTTTGTAGAAAAGTACTCCATAAAGGATTTTGACGATGTTACCAGGTTCCTGAAGAAGAGCCCTGAATATAAAGATTTTACTTTTTGCTCAACAGAGGACTCAATTACTGCTTACCATCTAGTAATCGATGCTGGAATCGCACGTATCAAAGAATGTATTTCTATCAACAAAGCCTTTCGTGTCACACTTAGTTTTGAAGGTTCTCCAGTTCCTCTCCCTGAATACATCGATAGAGCTACAGGATCTAAGCTTACTCATTTATATCTTCTTGAAAACTTACCTAACTATTGCAGGAACGTAACTTCAAATTTCGACATTCAAGTGATCAAGGAATTACTAAATATTTGTTACATTAGTCCTCGTGGTAGACCTAAGTATACAGCCAACATTTTGAAGTTTGCACTTCTTCTTCGATACACATCTAATTCTGCCTACCAACTTTTGAATAAATACATTCCATTGCCTAGTCAATCTCTACTTCGATCTTTGAAGTCACCTTCAATCGAAGGTTGTAAAGCTCTTTCAACTCTCCTTGACAACGATTTAATCGGAAACGATATAGTCTTACTACTAGATGAAATGTACCTCCAACCTCAAGTGAATTTTGACCGTAAAACTTTAATTGGCTGTGATCAAGACCTTGACCTATTCAAGAATATCCTTAGTTTTATGGTTATTTCGCTAACTAAGTCAATACCATTTATAATATCAGCAATACCTATCGTCAAGATATCCGGGGATATTGTTCATTCTAGCATAGACAAATGCATATCTCTACTGACTAAAGAACAGTTTAACCTTCGTGCGATAATCGCAGAAAATCATCCTACCAATATCAGTGCTTATAAACGACTCAGACGCCTACATGGAATTCGTGATAGTGATTATGTTATTTACAACCCTTATGACTCCGAAAAAACAATTTACCTTCAATTTGATACTGTGCATCTACTAAAGAATATTCGCAATAACCTACTAGCAGTAAAATGTTTTGACCTTCCGGAATTTAAGTTCTCATCTCCTAGTATCAGTATTACGATTTCTTCTGGTTTAGTTTCTTGGTCATCTTTTCATAAGATTCATGAAGAAGATCTTCAGCTATCTGCACACCTTCGAGCTGCACCAAAAATTAACTATCCAGTACTACACCCGGGAAACAGAAAACAGTCAGTTCCTCTCGCGCTAGCTATCTTTGAAGAAACAACTGCATGTGCTTTTAGACTCTATCTACCTGAAGATAAAACAACACCCAGCTTTCTAGATCTAATTAATACATGGTGGTTGGTCGTTAATTCTAAAGAGCCTTACCATCCCGACATTAGAGGAAATGCACTAATTTTCGGTGATTGCAAGCCTGAATTTTTAAGAGTTATGAACTCTTGGTTAACTAAATGGGAGACCTCAACAAATTTTGGCTTATCAAGACAAACCTTCTCTGCTCTTAGGCAAACTAATAATGCCATAGCTGAATTATCTTCTGATTTACTCTCTGAAGGATACAAATTCGTTTTAACTGGAAGAATGCAAACTGACTGCTTAGAAAGAAGGTTTTCACATTATCCTCAAATGAGCGGAGGACGTTTTCTTGTTAGTCTCAGTGAAGTAATTAGTTCAGAATCTATAATCAAGATGAAATCACTACTTGAACATAAACTCGAAATTAGTGTACTGACAGTGGAATCAAACCAAGAATATGATGAAAACCTTCTTGAGGAACAAGTTTTAAAGCTACAATGTATCAATTATGAAGATCTTGTTTTATCAGAAAAATCACACCAAGTTGTAGCATACATATCTGGGTATATTTCACTTAGTTTACTCAAAGATGCTTCATGCTTAGAATGCATAAAGCTTTTGCAGCAAGATCCTATACTGACTCACTACCTCAAAGATTTGGATAGAAGGGGTCTTACTTTACCGTCTTCTTCTCTTAATTATTATGTGGAATCTGCTTTTTGTGCCCTTGAAGCTAGTGAAACTGAAATTGTCCAAACTGCATTTCCTTGGAAAACAGTAAGCTTGAGATTATTACAGGAAATCTCACAAACCTGGGATTGTGCATTTGCATGCATCTCACATACACCACAAGTCCGAAAAACTGTCAACTGAATTATTGCCAACATTTATTACAACAACTTGCGTAAATCCATTAATGAGAGCATACGGAAAGACCAAGTAGCAGCGTTCAAATCGGTAAACGTCAAAAAGTTACTCAATAACATATATGTATAAATAATCCAGTCATTATTCGATTTGTTAGTCGATAATATTTTGTATTGATTCATACAGCAGATCAATCAATCTTATTTATCATTCAATGACATATTTAGTAATTCTTTAACGTTGAGTCACTAATTTAGGTTTAAATAGGCAGTTTAATGAAGTAAATAAAGTGGCCTGCTATTTTATATTCCATTTCGGGAACTTAGCAGGCCGTGTATTTAGTAGGCCATGGTGGTATCCTTAATGAGGAAAAATCTAATTCTAGTATAATATCACAATTGATATTAAGCATGTCCAGCCCATTTAAATGTTCTTCGCTAGTTGAACAGTTATGATTATTTGCTTCAAAACATTGAAGGTGCGTTACCCTGAAGGCACTGACGCCGGCAAACTAACAAAACACAGTTGCTGTTATGAGCAGCGGTGTTTTGTCAAAAATAGAAGTGGGGGGGGCGCTTCCTTCCCGTAAAAAAGTTATATGTTTTTTCGTGAAACTTTAATCCCCTGATGGCAGGGGCAGATACAGGGTTTAGACTCAGGGGGGGCCAAAAGCGAGCGGAGCGAGCGCAGGTAATTGGGGGTCTGGGGGGTAACCCCCCCAGAAAAATTTTTAAACTTAAGGTGGTCAAATATCATTGTACATCAATTCTTATCAAATCTCATACGGGATTTGAATTTCCTTCCTGTAACCTGATTACCACTTTGTGCTTCGCGCCAATTCATCACAAGCGTTTGCGAGTATATTTAGGTTTTAGTCAACATAGTGATAATGATACAATGTAAAAAAGTGGGGGGTAGCGCCCCCCCAAGCGAAAAAAGTGGGGGGGCAGAGCCCCCCCGCGCCCCCCCCCCAAAACACCACTGGTTATGAGTTAACAAGAACAATACATAATCCAAATATTATAAAATAGAATATAAAGTCAAGGCTGTGAGACATGGGGCAGACATGGTCGCCCCACTTTTGACGAGGCATCTGATGGGTAGGCCTGGGGAGGCTAGCAGGTATGCAGGGGTGTGGCTGGGAGAGGTTAAAGGGTAGATAGGGCGGCCCCACTTGTGAGTAGGCGTCCCAATCCCGAATCCCGGTCCATTTTCACCTGGGATTATATTTTTTAATCCCTGGATCTATCTCAATCTCTGATATTAACAAAGCAATGAGGTAGCTCAAATGTTATCTTATCTCATGATGCATAATCCTATTTTTAAGTTTTTTCTAACTCATTTATCAATATGGCAGAGAAAAATGTTATATTTCTAAAATTTGAAGGTGCAGAAATTTGGATACATTAAAAAAGATCTAAATGTGGTAAATTCGCACAATGTCAAACATATACCGAATGATATACATTGTCCCACCAACATCAGTAGAAGCTGAACGAGTATTTTCACCAACTGCTTACCTTTGTGATAAGTTGAGGACCAAACTTAATGATGCGTCTATAGATACTCTACATGTCTTATTCGCATGTGCCTATCTATCTGAGCGCATGTGCCTATCTATCTGGGCACATTTGCCTATCTATCTGGGCACATGTGCCTATCTATCTGGGTGCATGTGCCTATCTATCTGGGCACATGAGCCTATCTATATGCAGGGCCGTAGACAACTTTTGGAAAGTGGGGGGGCTTTAAAAATCGATGTGGAAGTTATATTTATATTTGCCATTTTATTTATTGAATATTTTAATTGTCGATTTTTTAGACTATCCTGGACATTAACCTTTTTAAAATTACTACATTTTAATTATTCAATTGTGTTTGTTTTTATATCTAAATCGAATACATATAGTATACGGGTTAGTGCCATTTCGCCAAATAATACTTGATTATATTTTTGCATAAATGTTTATATAAATATTTATACAAAAATATATTCAAGTATAAGTAAGCCTATTATATTTATTTGTGTTCGGTCCACTTCATGTAAGAACATGTGATTATTGTGTTGGGAAAGCATGCAAATTATTTGTTTGGCTAAATATTCAGTTGACCAAATTATTCGGTTGACCAAATTATTTGGTTGACCAAATTATTCGGTTAACCAAATTATTTGGTTCTCAACCGAATACCAAATAATGATATTTGGTTACAAACCAAATATCAATTATTTGCAAATAATATTTGGTTAAACCGAATAATCAACTATTCGGTTTCAACCCTGGTTTATACTAATCTAACAGATCTTAAGAAATCGACTTCCACCACTCCCAATGTCTAGGGATGAAGTTCACTTTGAGGGAGAATGGTCAATAACACACGCCGGGGAGCGGAACCAATAATAACATTGAAGGTTGGCATAACAAGCTTAAACGTATCGCAAAAAAATCCCACCCTAATGTTTATGAATTAATTGAAATATTCAAACAGGAGCAGGCGAATACTGAGGTTTCCATCGCTCAACTAGCAATAGGCTCCCAGACTCCCAAAAGGGCCAAGAAATACATTGAGAAGGACAACAAAATAGAGACCTTGAAAATCAGATTACGTCAGGACACTATTACACTAAGGGATTATGTTCGGTAATATTCTTATGTTCCAGTATAATTAATTTATGTTAACTCATTAATGTTTTGTGAAGCTAAATAATTATTGAAAACATAAAAATGTGTGTTAAACAATGCATTCCATTGAGTAGGCGAAATGGCACCAATTCATATATACATACTTGTTTTTGGTTTTGACACAAGCTCTATAATTCGTGCACAATGTCAATACTCACCTGGCTTAAGAAATCTCAACTTCCGGATGTTTCTATTATGGAGGACGAGAAAACTTCCGGTATAGAATTAAATCAAGAGATTGGTTATCCAATTTCTCACCAACATCAGGCGGAGGGATTACAAATGTAATTCAAGCCAGGGGAGAACCTAATTTTTTTTTGGAGGGGATAGCCCCACCAATGATGGGTTGTCTTGAAGAAACCCTAACTGATGGTAAAAAAACTGGGGGGGCGTAAGCCCCCCAAGCCCCCCCTTGTCTACGGCCCTGATATGGGCGCATGTGCCTATATATCTGGGCGTATGTGCATATCTATCTGGGCACATGTGCCTATCTATCTGGGTGCATGTGCCTATCTATCTGGGCACATGTGCCTATCTATCTGGGCACATGTGCCTATCTATCTGGGCGCATGTCCCTATCTATCTGGGCACATGTGCCTGTCTATCTCGGCGCATGTGCATATCTATCTGGGCACATGTGCCTATCTATCTGGGGGCATGCGCCTACTCACACAAGAATAGAGATGCCTGACTTGGTCTTGGCCTAGATACGTAGGTATGCGCAGATTGGTAGAGGTATTAACGATGTCTAATTGTTTCGAAGATAATGCAGATAATACACTCGATTAGTAGCCAGGGCGATTATTGTTTATAGGACCTTCAGGCGGATGATTATTTTCTAGCACTCTACTCATCACAAAAATCCAGGTGCGAAATATTATCCCAGAGGTGTCGTAATTTCACTGGTGCCGCGCGTCCTGTGAAGAGTAACCAAAATGGGGACGCCACCTCAAATATTCAAGGTTCGCAACCTTGAATATTTGAGGTGGCGTTGGGGGGCTACTATTCGATGCCGGGTTAGTAGAAGAAATAAGAACATTAGTATTGAAGATTTATAGTTCAGTCAATATGTAGTTGGAGTTGGTTCAAATTGCAGCAAAATATATTTAAGTGATAATTATCATAAATGAACGAAAGAGGCTACATAATAAATAAAGAAATATGTTACAAAAAATTATTCTTTTGAACTTGGTCAACTTTTGAGTTCGGGCATAATATCTCTCTATGGTCTCAAAGAGGCCGTTGTCATATCTTAAAACTATTGAAGATACATAATCTATTATAATCTTTAATGAAAGGATATATGCGAAAATATATAGGTTGCTCAAACATTCCTTTGTCAAAAAATAAATATTTCTCGACTTACCATTGACTTGATTGTAATACAAATTCTATGGAGAACTTTTAATCATGAAAAATGTATCCAAATGTGGATATTAAGCAAAATAATGAATACAATTGTCGTTAATAATGTAGACATAAAAATTGGTAAAATTTTCAAAATTATTTTGAAAGTTTTGGCCTTTAACCTCCCATATTCGTTAAAAACCCTCGTTTAGGGTCCAAAAAGAGATATCTCTCTATCTCTGTAAATATAAGCCCAAATTCTTTGTTCTTACTTCCTAATCTACTTTTTATGAGGGGATATATATGATTCTTTGATAATAATAGCACTACATCATATGGAATGCAAGTTTTAGATTTTTGCATTCGATGACGTAGCATTTTTCGAAAATCCTAACTTGGAAACTAAAAGTCGTAGACTTTCGCTTTACCTTCCTAATATACTTTTATGGAAGCTCTTTATTCATTCTAAACTGATGAATTATAATTCGTAGTGCTAGGAATATGATTATTATTCACAATTATCTCAAAATATTCGGGGTTAGTGGCCTCAAGGAAATTTGTGGATTTTCAGTATACTTTTGCTATTTTATGTAAATATTTGGTTCGAATATACCTAAATCAGCAGTATAAATGCGAATAAATGTCTGTGAAAGCTTTTGTTCATTTTTAATAACTCATTTACATTCTTCTTAATATCTAAACTTAAAATCTCTATATCTCGGGACTTTTAAATTTCAAAATTGACCGTTTTTTAAAAAAATTTTTTTCAGCGACAAGCACGCACAACTCGACGCAACCCATCCAACCTCGCTACAATCAAAACTCTGCCGGCACTCCTCGATCCCAAGCCTCTTGTCTCTCCTTCCGCTGTCTCAACGTCCGTAATCTGAAGAAGAAATCTGCTCAGTTTATCGAGCACATTTCTGCTCACCGCCCTGATATCATAGCCATTACATTAACATGGCTCACACCAAGTGATGCTGCCGCCCGAATTGAATGCACGCCACCTGGGTATAAGCTAGCTGACCAAATGAGGTCTACCCGCCTTCAAGGAGGAGGTACTGCGCTCTTATATAACGACCACCTCAATATCAAGCGCAACTCTTCTGGCGAACATCAATCCTTTGAATTCTCTGACTGGACCATCCACAGAAAGATCTGCGTTTGCGAGTCGTCATTATATACAGACCCCCATATCACCCTGTTTCCATTACCACTTTCCTCACGGAATTTTCTTCTTTCCTTGAATCCATCGTCATCTGCAGTGAAACACTCATTATCACCGGCGACTTCAACACCCACGTTGACGATGAGTCAGATTCTAGATATTTCTTAGACCTACTCCAATCTATGTCGCTCGAGCAACATGTCCATCAACCAACACACGAAAAAGGACACACTCTCGACTTAATCATCACCCGATCTCCTGACACAATGATTTCTTCCATCCCCGCTGCTGATGAACTCTTCTCTGATCACTTCTCCGTGTCCTGTTCTCTTTCCTTTCCGAAACCACACCTATCCTCCAAGATAGTCACTCTATGTTCAAAAGATCTCGATCTCTCACTATTTCTTGAAGATCTTTCCTCTTCCAATCTCTTCACTAATCCTCCTGAACATCCTGATGATCTCCTTCAATCATACAATACCACCTTACGTGCAGTCTACGACCACCATGCACCAATTCGTCAGAAAACCATCACCACGCGCTGTCGCGTACCGTGGTTCAACAACACCATCAAGCGAGCCATACAGTGCAGAAGGAAAGCTGAGCGCAAGTGGCGCTTTTCAGCCAAACCAGATGACCTGGCTGTCTTCAAAGAGGAAAGAAACATCACAACGTCCCTGATGAATCAGGAGCGTCATAGCTTCTACTCTGACTGGATAGGCCAGAGTCACATTGACCAGCGTCAGCTTTTTCGGAAAGCAAAAACTCTCCTTGGATTGGACAGCAAACACTCCCTTCCTCCTCACTCTTGTCCTGCAGAACTATGAAACGAAATCGCCAACTTCTTCATCCAAAAAGTCAACACCATTAAGACGAGCATCGCCTCCGCTGCCTCACCGACTTCTTCTATCCCCACTTCTGACCCTGAAGTTCTTACTCGCCACCAATTCTCTTCATTCAGCGAACTATCTGACGAAGATATCAAGCGTCTAGTAACTTCTGCTCCAAATAAGACCTGTGACCTTGATCCCATTCCGACCAAGCTGGTCAAATCATCCCTACACATTCTAGCTCCTACGCTGAAGAAAGTCATCAACACCTCACTCTCTACCGGTTATTTTCCATCTGTGTGGAAACGTGCTATCATCCGGCCCAAACTCAAGAAACCTAACCTTGATCCGATACTCTCTAACTACCGCCCGGTCAGCAAACTGTCTTTCCTCTCTAAACTGACTGAAAAAGCTGTCTATACTCAAATTGTAGACTATCTAACAGCTCACGATCTCTTCTCCGGAACGCAGTCAGCCAATAGGAGACACCATAGTACGGAGACTGCGCTCCTGAAAGTCAAGAATGACATTCTCCTGAACATGAATCGGCAGCACGTCACTCTTCTTGTTCTTCTGGATCTAAGCTCAGCGTTTGACACCATCGACCACACCGTCCTGCTTCAACAACTTCAGCCACGCTTCGGCATCTCTGACACATCGCTATCATGGTTCAGATCCTATCTATCTGACATACACCAATATGTTTCAATCAATGGATACCACTCCGCTGCTCTTGAGCATGGCGTCCTACAAGGTTCCTGTCTTGGTCCTCTGCTCTACACTCTCTACACCAGCCCTCTTTTTGAAATCATCAGATCCCATCTCCCTGAGATGCACTGCTATGCTGATGACACACAAATATATCTCTCCTTCAAACTAAACCCGACAACATCAGAGAATCCCGCACTTATCGCCATCGAGTCGTGCGTAGCTGACATCCGTGCGTGGCTACTAAACAACAGCCTTCTCATCAATGACTCCAAAACCGAATTTCAGGTCATCGGAACCAGACAACAACTCTCCAAAGTCCACCTTGATAGTCTCACAATCGCCTCCTCTCGAATCCCACCAACTAAAGAAGTAAGGAACTTAGGTGCATGGTTCGATGACACCCTTTCCATGTCAACAGATGTCACTAAAGTTTCCGGCTCTTGTTTCTATTTTCTCTACAACATCCGTCGGATTCGGAAATATTTCTCTCGACAAAGCTGCGAAATTCTTGTGAATGCTCTCATGACCTCTCGTCTTGACTACTGTAACGCTCTTCTCTACGGTCTACCTTCCAAACTTCTCTCTCGACTCCAACGCGTCCAGAACAGTGCAGCTAGACTTATCCACAATATTTCAAGATTCTCACCACCCTATCCTCTGCTCTTCGACCTACACTGGCTGCCTGTGAAATATGGCACTATTTTTAAAATCCTTCTCGTCACCTATAAAGCCATCCACTCTTTAGCAACCAGATTACATCATCCAACTTATAAAAGTAAAGCATCCGTCACGTTCTCTGAGATCCAATGGAGCTTTATGATACAGTAAAAACTAATGGATATCAAGCCGTTCTCAAGAACATTACTTTGTAGCCTGTTTTTAGCACACAAAAAATCAATTTTACAAAGGAGGTATCTTTAGTTACAAAGGTCGCAGAGTAAAAACGGTTTTGGAAAGATCTCGTCACGTAAAACAAAATGATATAGGCAGATCAACGATATTCTACAATACAAAAACGTTAAAATATTTTTCTCACGAAAATCTGCTTCTAAATATCTTAGCAACGAAATTGGAAAGAAAAATGTTATTGGGTTAAAATTTAAAATTATATTCCTATTATTTTCTTTATTCAACCATTTCGTGCAAGAATAATTGAATAAAGAGGCATAAGCCATTGAGGTTTCCTTGAAAGTCCTCCTTATCTAATAATGATATATTAATATACACATTCTATTAAAATTTACACATTCTGTACACATTCTATAAAAATTTTCTATCACCTAAAATGGCTGAGTTATGTTGGAAAAACAGAAATTTCTAATCGTAAAAAAGGTGACAATAACGCCATAGCTCCATGATGAGTCGACATTTTCGTCGGAGGTCAGAACTTAGTGGAGCCATAGCTAAAATACTCCCACATGCCAAAAATCAGCTTTCTGGTCCTGACAGTTTCTTCAATCAATTCGTTACAGATATATACACTACCCGGACAAAAGTATTCGACCACCACGAAAACTTCCATACAAATAGTATTAAATTAGATCTATTAAAAAAGGAATATGTCCTTAAACAATAGAAAATACTCTTTTTTTAGTTTCAATTCGTAATCTACACATTCTAATTACTCATAATTGAGAGTTTCAACTCAATTACTTATTCTTATGTAGAAAATTATCAACCTATGCCACTTTGTGTCACTAAACGCCATCATATATAATGGCTGTTACTTGGGACGAGTAGCATCAAGTATCAAATGTTGATATTTATTAACTTGGGAGTTAGTAATCAAGCTGAGGCTATCAATTATAAACAATTAGAATGTGTAGTTTACGAATTTGAAATAAAAAAATAGAGTATTCCTTACAGTTTGAGCACATTTTCCCTTATGAATAGACCCACTTTAATACTATTTGTATGGCGGTTTCTGTGGTGGTCGAATACTTTTGTCCGGGCACTGTATATATATATATACACTACCTGGCCAAAAGTATTGGAACACATTCTAATGTGTGCCACCTTATGCCATAAGTGGCACATGTGGCAAGGAAACGGGCCCATTGAACGAAATCAACAAAAGTTTATTTGAAAATGTCGGAGGGACAGTTTCTATTGATATCACAATGTTTATACTTGTTTAATATTGTGTTCAATGGGTTGTGCCACTTTGGCAAAAGTGGCAAACATTAGAATGTGTTCCAATACTTTTGGCCATGTAGTGTATATATATACGTATATCCTTATTATTAAAACTCGAATAATGTGCATATATGTATATATATATATCTGTAAGAGGGAGCGGAATAAGACCAACGTTTAGGTAGGATTAAGACCAACTAGCCTGATACTAGGGATTAGACCAACGCTTTTTTAAAGTTAGGAACAAGACCAACGCAGTGGTAGGAATTAGACCAACGCTTTTTTAGAGCTAGGAACAAGACCAACGCAGAGGTAGGAATTAGACCAACGCAGAGGTAGGAATTAGACCAACGCAGAGGTAGGAATTAAACGGGGCAGCGGAATATGACCAACTAGCCTGATGCTAGGAATTAGACCAACGTTCAGTTCCCTGTGGGGGGTATAGTGACATTTTCAGAAAAGGATGTGGCCAAATGAGAGCGAAAGCAGCCATTTTATGTCGGAAACATTATAAGAGCAAAGTGAAAGTAGCCTTTTGAGTTAGGTGTAAAGGAGAAAATTTTGTATGGTTGCACTGTTTTCAATTCTAAATCAACATGTTTAATAACTGTTAAAAAGTGATCTAATTCCTACCTCTGCATTGCTCTTGTTCCTAACTTTAAAAGCGTTGGTCTAATTCCTACCTCTCCGTTGGTCTTGTTTCTATCTTCAAAAAAGCGTTGGTCTAATTCCTACCTCTGCGTTGGTCTTATTCCTACCTTAAAGTTGAATAATTCCTACCTCTGCGTTGGTCTTGTTCCTATCTTTAAAAAAGGGTTGGTCTAATTCCTACCTCTGCGTTGGTCTTATTCCTACCTCAAACGTTGGTCTAATTCCTACCTCTGCGTTGGGCTAATTCCGACGTCCCCTCCACTAAGTTCTGAGCACACAGCAAAATGTCGACGCATCATGGAATTATAACATCATTGTCACAATTTTAAAAGTTAAGCAATACAGTTATTCGAGCATAACTCAGCCAATATAGGAGGCTGAAATTTTAATAGATTCTGTATACTAACATACCTCACATATACTATCATCAAAAATGATGACTCATCACTTTGTTATGACGTCATTATTACCCATCAAAGTTTTAATAATTGATAAATTTGGTAATTTTTCGTGCGATATCGATTATAACAGTAGGACAGACGTATTTAGAGATGTTATTTCCCTTATAATTAATCAATGTGACACCAGGCGCCCAAAGGGCGCCTCCGGCGGAAACAAAGTGTCCGTCAGCAGCGCAGCGCAAGCATGTGAAGCGCGCTTGTATATATATAAACATTAATCGAGTTTTATAAGTAAGGATTATGATTACATAATTTCTCAGCTGATGGGAATTAAGATATTTAAATTCAATGTCTATATATAGTCATATGATGACGAAGCATAAAATGCTTGCTTGAGAACGAATTTCCTTAGAATCTAGCCCTACGTTCCTAATATATTTCTTAAGGATACCGCACTCGAAAAAAAAAAATGATATGGCTTACAGCATAAGATAAAGTAGAGCTATAAGAGATGTTATGCGTTGGGAGGTATCTCCGTCAAGAAATACTCGCAAATTCCTAACCGTTTTTGATTCTCATTACTAGTTTTTGAGACACAGTGTCTCAAAGTCTGTTTTTTTCGTTTTCCGCGAGCACATCTTAATGGCAGAAATTGGGGCACTAAAAGAATTGTTTAGGACATACCAAGGAATCAAATGCTTCCAAAATCGAATCATAGATAGTCTACCATATTTGCAACTTCATAGGACCAGAATAAAGTTGAAATGACAAAAATTGTAAATTTTATCGGTGTCCGAAAAAAATGGGCCAAAAATGCCTGTTTTTTGGCGAAATCAGGAATAAAATCACCAAGTAAGAAGATATCGAAAAAATGGTGGTCCTACGTTCATCGCCAAATAATATGGAACAACTCTTGAAATTTTCAAACCTCTATCTCAAACAAATTTTGAGTTAAATTTCTGTAAAGACGGTCAATTTTGAAATATTAAAGTCCCGCAAAATAGAGATTTTAAGTTTAGATATTAAGAAGAATGTAGAATGAGTTATTAATAATGAACAAAAGCATTCACAGACATTTATTCTCATTTATACTGCTTATTTAGGTATATTTGAACCTAAAATTTACAAAAAATTGCAAGAGTACCCTGAAAATCCACAAATTTCCTTGAGGTCCCTAACCCCGAATGTTTTGGGATAATTGTGAATAATAATTCATATTCCTGCACTACGAAGTATAATCTATCAGTTTAGAATGGTTAAAGAGATTCCTAAAAGTATATTAGGAAGTTAGAGCGAAAGTCTACGACTTTTAGTTTCCAAGTTAGGATTTTCGAAAAATGCTACGTCATCATATGACAAAAATCTAAAAACTTTACATTCCATAGGGTGTAGTGCAATTATTATCAAAGAATCATATATGTACACTCATAAAAGGTATATTAGGAATTGAGAACTAAGAATTTGGACTTATATTTACAGAGATAGAGAGAAATCTCTTTTTGGACCCTAATTGGGGATTTTTGACCGAATCTGCGAGGTCCAAGGCCAGAACTTTCAAAATAATTATCCAAAGTTCTCCAATTTTTCTGTACACATTATTAACGACTATTGTATTCATTATTTAGCATAATAGTCACATTTGGACACATATTTAATGATTAGATTAGCGATTTTCTAATATATTCAAAGTTCTCCATAGAATTTGTTTTACAATTAAATCAATGATAAGCCGAGAATCATTTATTTTTTGACAAAGGAATGTTCGAGGAACCTATTATTTTCGCATATATCCTTTTATTTAAGAATATTATGTATTATCATAGCCTACTACATACAGGCCATTTCACTACTTTAGACCAGGGATAAGATAAAGTCGAGTTTTTAATATAATGAAATTTAACACAATATCATTTTGATATATTTAATATCGTGTAATTACACATCCTCTACCCCACAATAATGATATTACTGACTGCTGGCATAATTTAGTTGACGGACAAGGAATACTACATACTAAATATATAGGTATATATATATATACATATATTAATTAGAGGTAAGTTTAAGTATCTTCCTTTGAGTATCTTTGGGACAAGAGGTGGTGGAAGCAATATTATTGGCCTTGTTGTTGAATAAACAGTTACTTGAAGTCATTAAAATACAACGTAGCATATCTTTTCCGTCAATACAGCAATCAGTACACTCAAAAGCCCAATCCTCACATTCTTCATCCTCAATTTTTAGAATAGCCAACTGAACATCATCCAAATCTCCAGGTGCGTATCGAAACTGGGAGAGTGGACACATGTGTCATCAACAAATGCCTGTACATTCGGACACCCTAGTAGAGCCTGGTCTACCGCTCGCTGATAGGTAGCTTGTGAGTTTGACAATCCAAAAGGCATGCGGTTGAATTCTAACTGGCCGCGCGTTGAAACAAACGCAGTGAACTCCTTATGCTTTTCCTTCACAGGCACGCTCCAGTATGCGGATGCCCCATCCAGTGTAGAGAATACAGTTGCCCCTCCCATACGATCGAAAACATATCGGGGATCCGGCATCGGATAGCCATCTCGCTTCGTCACATCGTTGAGATCCCGGTAATCTACGGCAAATCGATGGGTCCCGTCCTTTTTCTTCACTAAGATCACTCGACTCGCCCAAGAGGAAGAAGAGGGACGTATGATCCCATTCTCGAGCATTTCATCTATCTGCTTGGATACCTCCGCCTCAATTTCCGGAGAAACACGCAACGGCCGGCTTCTGATCGGCCGCTCATCCAGAAGAGTGATAACGTGTTCCGCGGTTCCAATTTCGCGCGGGCTCTTCGGGTTCTCCGCGAAAACGTCTTTCCATCTCGACAGCACCTTACGTATGGCTATCTCTTCTCGCGGTGATAGTTTCGGGTTTATATCGAACCTTGCCTCCAAGCTATCTCCCTCCTTTCCCATCTCAGTCTGCATAATTTCTGCTCTAGTCGCCGCGTATCCCCCGCGTGCCGCAGCTAAAGAGGTTTTCCAACAACCACCTAGCCTAACTCTCATGTTTTCCCAATCGAAAGTAGTATTCTTGAAGCGCGCGAGGAACCTTCGCCCCAATATAACCATCCTATTGTTAGTATCGAGTACTTCGATTTCGTGTTCTAGTGGTCGACCATCCCCCACATCTATCGCCACGCAGGCCGTACCCAGACCGCAAGCGCTGTCCGCCCTAGCCCATACACTTGACTGTACTTTGTGCTGTAAGGGATATTCATCTTCTGTACGGTGCCTCTGTCCACCACCGAAGGATCCGCCCCCGTGTCCATCATTACATTGATGGGTTTGCCGTTCCATTTAACTGGTACCACAAACGCCGTCTCATGTACAACACTATGCTGCGTCGTGGCCTGAAATACCCCTCTTCGACTTCGTGTATGTGGGCAATAGCGAACCTCGTGTCCTCTTTCGCCACATTTCGCACAGTGCCGTTCCGGGCATTGGGCCATAAAGTGCTTGTCCGAGTCGCAAATAAAGCACCGACCCTTCTTAGGGAATTGGCTTGCCGGATACTTACTTGTAGGTCCATCCCGCCTCCCCATTGCCCCTTTGCTGCGTGGTGCATCCTTATATGTATAGAAACAGTTGAGAGCTAACATTCAAGAACAAATACAACGTAAAAGTAAAAAGGAACCATATAGCAAAGAAAGAAAATAGCCATAACATTGATATATAATTTATTGGAACGTAGACTAGTTTCATATAGTTGCATCAAACAAATGATGAATTAGATTAGGAACAAAAATTATTTATTCATATTATGGGTGCGTAAGAAAATCCACTTTATCTTATCCCTGGTACCATGGAAAATTGTTCAGTGAAAAGGCCTTATTGTAGTAGGCTATGATATTATATATCTTCAATAGTTTTTAAGATATGACATCGGCCTCTTTCGGGACCATAGAGAAATATAATGCCCGAACTTGACATATAATAAGCGATATCTCACGAACAAATGGTCGGATCCGAAAAAATTTTTTTTTGGAAACGATCAGAATTTTATTTCTGATCCAGTGATCGCTAAATATCTGAAATCAAACAGGCGATTTCCTGAGCTTTATATTAATGAACTCACTTATAGAGCTATTTTGCTTAGATTTTATTTGGTTATTCTTCTAAACCTTTGTGTTATATAATTTCCAAAGGTGCCAAAACAATGTTGAGGTCCATATCATTAAAAAATTATCAAATAAGTTAAAAACTAATTGGTAAATGCGTCAAAAAACTCCAATAATTTTTCAATTTTTAGTAACGCTAAACTTTAGGGGGTTAACTGATAAAAATCAAACTAAATACCGTCCAACTAGTGCTACCAGATGGTAGACCGCTCAGTAATAGTACAATGAAATTAGCAATAGAAAGTTTTTTTTCACGCCAGGCCTGGTTTTTCAAGGGCGGTATCCTTAATTGTCTATTTTGGTGAAAGAAAATGTAATTTTGAGAGGGCTTAGAAACTCATCATCCCCCATACCATCACTTGAGGCGGAAATTTCACCGTTTTTCTACCCGGAATCATTGAATTGTTTTTCGTCCAAACACAGTCGTTCTGCAGGTTGCTTAATTGAAAAAGTTGAATTGGGGATTCGCCTGACTAAGGAATGCTTTTCCAATCTTAAATAGCCAATTCTCTTTCTTTAAGGAGAAGTTCAACCTATTTTTTTTTCTATTCAAGTAATTTCGCCTGTTTCGGTCTTTTATATGCCTTGGCTGGGATCGTACTGGTTAGATGACGATGAATTGTATCTTTCGAGACTGGGTTTCCCATTGCTGTAATCCTTTGGGCTAAAGAGCGTGTCGACTGACGTCGCTTCCCTAAGGACTTGGCGATTGTTATTTTGGATATTCTCAAGCATTTTGGGTGTCCAGCCCCTCGTCGATGTTCAAGGCGTTTACCTTTCTTGTGCTTGAGCCACTAACTTTTTAGGTTCGAATAGAATTTCCTATCCTCTTAGCGATATCTTTTACGTTACAGGAGCAAATAACATGCCTACTGCACGGTTTCTAACCACTGAAGTCTTAAATTTGACATCCATTTCGTTAAAATTAGGAAATTTAGGATTAACGAAATAAATTGATGTGATGAAATGCTGTAAAGCTATATATTAAGGATACCGCCCTCGAAAAACATGGCCTGCGTAAAAAAAACGGCAAAATTTTTTATTGTTAATTTCATTGTATTATGAGCGATCTACCGTCTGAAGTACTAGTTGGACGATATTTATTTTTGATTTTTATGAGTTAAACCCCTAAAGTTTAGCGTTACTAAAAATTGAAAAATTATTGGACGTTTTTGATGCATTCACTAATTGGTTTTTAATATATTTGTTATTTTTTAATGATATGGACCTTAATATTGTTTTGGTACCTTTGGAGATTATAAAACACAAAGATTTAGAAGAATGGCTAAATAAATCCAAACAAAATAGCTCTATAAGGGTGTTCATTTATTAAATGCTCGGAAATGGCCTTTTTGAAATCAGATATCTAGCATTCACTGCATCAGAAATATAATTCTGATCGTTTCGAAAAAATACTTACTCGGATCCGACCATTGGTTCGTGAGATATCGCTTATTATAGGTGAAGTTCGGGCATATTATCTCTCTATAGTCCCAAAAGATGCCGATGTCATTCTTAAAAACTATTGAAGATATATAAACCATTATATTCCTAAATAAATGGATATATGCGAAAATATATAGATTCCTCAAACATTCCTTTGTCAAAAAATAAATCTTTCTCGACTTATCATTGATTTAATTGTAATACAAATTCTATGGAGAACTTTGAATATATTAGAAAATGGCGAATCTAATAATTAAATATGCATCCAAATGTGGTTATTATGCAAAATAACGAATACAATTGTCGTTAATAATGTGTACAGAAAAATTGGAGAACTTTTGATAATTGTTTTGAAAGTTATGGCCTTGGACCTCCCAGATTCGGTAAAACCCCCCGTTTATGGTCCAAAAAGAGATATCTCTCTATCTCACGAAATATAAGGCCAAATTCTTTGTTCTCACTCCCTAATATTCTTTTTATGAGGGTACATATATGATTCTTTGATAATATTTGGAATACATTCTATGGAATGTAAGTTTTAGATTTATGTCATATGATGACGTAGCATTTTTCGAAAATCCTAAATTGGAAACTAAAAGTCGTAGACTTTCGCTCTAACTTCCTAAAATACTTTTTGGAAGCTCTTCATTAATTCAAAATTGATGGATTATACTTCGCAGTGCTAGGAATATGAATTTTTATTCACAATTATCACAAAATATTCGGGGTTAGGGGCCTCAAGGAAATTTGTGGATTTTCAGGGTACTCTTGCTATTTTATGTAAATATTTTGTTCGAATATACATAAATCAGCCGTATAAATGCGAATAAATGTCTGTGAATGCTTTTGTTCATTATTAATAACTCATTTTACATTCTTCTTAACATCTAAACTTAAAATCTCTATATCTCGGGACTTTAAATTCTCAAAATTGACCGTCTTTACAGAATTTGAAGTCAAAATTGGTTTGAGATAGAGGTTTGAAAATTTCAAGAGTTGTTCCATATCATTTAGTGATTAACGAAGGACCACTTTATTTTCGATATCTTATAACTTTGTGATTTTATTCCTGATTTCCCTAAAAAACAGACATTTTTCGCCGTTTTTTGACCCTTTTTTCGGACATCGATAAAATTTATAATTTTTGTCATTTTAACTTTCTTTAAGTCCGATGAGTTGGCAAATATGATAGACTATCTATGATTCGAATTTGGAAGCATTTGTTTCCTTGGTTTGTCCTAAACAATTCCTTGAGTGGTCGGATTTCTACCATTAAGATGTGCTAGCAAAAAACGAAAAAATCGGACTTTGAGACACTGTATCTCAAAAACTAGAAATGAGAATCAAAAACGGTTTGGAATGTGCGAGTATATGATTGATCAACATATGAGTAGTAAATTATGGGCAATTGAGAATGCAAGTGTTTTAAGGTTGATGTTTCCCATGGTACACTTTTTACTAAAAATGTGCCCAAATTGCTTTTTTTATCAGTTTTATATCCTTATAGAGGTTCTAAATAATAATTCCGATTTTTATCACTCCAGCCCAAATATTTCGCCACTTTAATCATCTGGTGTCGCTCAAAAAACGACAGATTTTAAATGCGAAATGTCCCACAGCTATAACTTCTTTTAACAGATCATCTTTTTAATGCTGAATTCATGCTCAGCACTAGATTTCCAGCAATTTGATATATATATTGACCATATTTGGAAACATTTTTGTTTGACCGTGCCTAGCAACGGCCAGGAATTTTTTAACATACCTGGCCGTTGCTAGGAAAAGTCAACCAAAATATACTCCAAATATGGTCAAATATATATCAAATTGCTGGAAATTTAGTGCTGAGCATGAATTCAGTATTGAATTAACGACCTTATTCACTTATTCACTAAGAAAACTTTAGATTTGCTTAACTTTTGAATCTTCAAAATTAGAAGAGATTTTAAAAGAATTCAAATAGATTGCATACTCTTTTAATTTTAAATGGTACAATTGAAATGCTTGACAAATTTTGACTCATTTGTTAAACTTTACAGAAGTTACGTAATATTTTAAGTTAAGTATGACGTCATAATACTTAAGTATGACATCACGCATATTTCGAGAGTGACTTGGAATATTTCCAGTATTTAGGTCGTTTATATTTCTATTGGTATCATTGAACATCTATTTACCCAAATCGTAATGCAACTCTTCAAAATTTCAAATATATAAAGTAAAGTTAAGCAAATCTTAAGTTTTCTTAGTGAATAAGGCCCCTGGCATGGTCAAATAAAGTTATAGACATGGGATTTCGGCGGATACTATTGGACATGTTCATTTTTGGGTCCCCAGTCATAACTGACAACTTTTTCACACTTTTGAAGGTGTCAAAATATGAAAATATTGATATGCCGTATTTGAAGTTAAAATGAGGATCTGACATGGTTCAAGGAAGTTATGGATATGAGACATTTCGCTTATAAAATGTGTCCTTTTTTGAGCGACACCAGGTGGTACAAGTGGCTCTAAGTGCCGAAATATTAGCATTGAAATTCTAAAAATTGAAATTAATGCTTATAACCCCTTTAGGGATCTAAAAATGATTAAAAAGGGCTTTTGGCAGTTTTTTGATAAAATACAAAATGCCCATAGGAAATGCCAACCTTAAGTACTACTATAAGTTGTTGATTTGGGATGTTTGGATGTTATTTAATACTAGGATACAGTAAAAACTAATGGCTTTTCTGAAGAAAATTGCTTTGTAGCCTGTTTTTATCACTTAAAAATCAATTTTACAAAGGAGTAATCTTTAGTTACAAAGGTAGTGAGTAAAAACCTCGACAGTTTTGGAAAGATCTCGTCACGTAGAACAAAATGATAGAGACAGAATTTCGATATTCTACTTTAGAAAAACGTTATATAAAATATTTTTCTTTACGAAAATCTGCTTCAAAATATTGTAGCAACGAAATTGGAAAGAAAAATTTAATTGGGTTAAAATTGAAAATTCTATTCCTATTATTTTCTTTATTCAACCATTCAGTGCAAGAATAATTGAGTAAAGGAGGCATAAGCCATTGAAATTTCCTTGAATGTCCTCTATAAATTAGGTGATTTGAGAACTTAATATATTTTTCTTGCTTCTTGAGCTCCCGAAAAGTGTAATATTGCAGAAAACTCATCGAGAACAGTTTCCACAAAAAACTTCAGGAGAAAATATTGAAAACTTTTTGAGTTAGTTCTGGAAGGAAACACCAATCTTAAATATATCACAAATTTCAATAGCATTGTGACAATAATAATGAGACGCGCTGTACTCTGTGAACGCTAGTAGAGGTATCCATAGTATTATGAAGTATAGGCAACTCTATAGTCGTTCAGTACACACAATTGATATTAGGCACGTGGTTTTGTCTATACTAGATAGTATTTTTAGTATCATCAAAATCATTGAATATTGTATGTGCTCGCTGCATTTTTTTTGGATTCCTAATTTTAGCTCCCATAGACGATAATACAACGCAAATAATTTTTCCTAAGAATTCAGTTCTTATTTGAGCTTTGATTCTATTTCAATGTGATATTGAAAAAATTTCTAAAAAAATATTTAAGTAACCTCTACTAGCGTGAATGGTACCTTGTTTACTGTAAATTAAGGTTGGCCTTTCCTATGGGCATTTTGTTTTTTATCTAAAATTTCGTTTTTTATATTTAATTCTTTGGCTGCGGGTTCGTAGCAACGGCCAGGAATGTGAAAAAATTCTTGGCCGTTGCTATGCACGGACATCCAAAAAATTCTCCAAATATGGTCAATATATATATCAAATTGCTGGAAATTTAGTGCTGAGCACGAATTCAGAATTGATGATCTGACATGGTTCAAAGAAGTTATTGATCTGGGATTCCGGCGGACACTATTGAATGTGGTTATTTTTAGGTAGCCAGTCATCAATGACCAATTTTTCACACTTTTGATGGTGAAAATTTTTGATTGACCATATTTTGAAGTTAAGTCCTGCTCTAAGTTGTCGAATATGGATATTTGCATGTTATTTAATATTCCAAAGCAATTAAAACAAATGGAAATTGAGGGACATATATAAATATTTTCTAAATCCTATTTTCTGAGACTTTTTTTTCGCATAGAACTGAGATGTGAATGGATTAATACGAAAAATTTGGAATTTTTCATGGAATGTTCGTACATTCCAGTGTTGCTATGGAAACGTGTTTGGTCAGTTGGTGTTATATCTTGAAAACTGCAATGGCTACACATTCAAATGTCATTCCATTTGATAGCGAATATACTACTTCCTATTAAGTGATAATATAAGTTCGACCTCTAAATTCAATAGTTTAGGAGATATTCGACAAATTATCAAATGTGACCAATATTGTACATTGTCGAATATCTCATAAACTATTGAATTTAGAGGTCGAAATTATATTATCACTTAATAGGAAGTAGTATTTTCGCTATCAAATGAAATTACATTTGAATGTGTAGCCATTGCAGTTTTCAAGATATAACGCCAACTGACCAAAACACGTTTCCATAGCAACACTGGAATGTACCGACATTCCATGAAAAATTTCCAAATTTTTCGTATTTACCCATTACATCTCAGTTCTATGCGAAAAATTTTACAATAAAAGCACTCAGAAGTGCCCCTAAACGGCCTCTAAAAATAACCAAATTTGTCACAAATATAACCTATTACGCAACCATATGGTGACTAATCAAATTTTTAACAACGGATGTGGGTACTTTGACACCATATTTATATATGCTGATAATACATTCCTAAGCTCTATTGTGCTTTGTAAATGATTTAAGGCAGCTCATGTATTAATTCAACGGTCTTCCTCCGCATCCCTAGTCCCAAATCCGCAAGTTACTGTGAGGCCTTATATACAGTAGACAATGATAATACAAATAAAAAGAGAATTATGAGAAAAATGGTGTCAAAAATACTAAAAATAAAATTCCTTTGGTGTGAATTTTTAACAATTTTTGAAATTTTGAAAATTGTTAAAAATTCACACCAAAACACCCGAGATTTTTTATTTTTAGTTATTACAAAAAGTTATCACCTTTATAATTGCTGAAAAAAAAGTCTCAGAAAATATTTACACATGTACCTCAATTTCCATTAGATTTAAGGGTGGTGTTTCCCTCCAGAACTAACTTTAAAAGTTTTCATTATTTTCTCCTAAATTTATTTGTGGAAACTATTCTCGATGAGTTATCTGCAAAAATGCACTTTTCGGAAGCTTAAGAAGCAAGAAAAATTTTTATTTTTCCTCAAATCACCTAATTTATAGAAGACATTCAAGGAAACTTCAATGGCTTATGTCTCTTTTCCTCAATTATTCTTGCACGAAATCGTTGAATAAAGAAAATAATAGGAATAGAATTTGAATTTTAACCTAACTAATTTTTTCTTTCAAATTTCGTTGATGCAATATTTAGAGGCAGATTTTCGAAAGGAAAAATATTTTAACTTTTTTCTAAAGTAGAATATCGAAAATATGTCTCTATCATTTTGTTCTACGTGACGAGATCTTTCCAAAACCATCGAGTTTTTTACTCTACGACTTTTGTAACTAGAGATTCCTCCGTTGTAAAATTGATTTTTTTGAGTGCTAAAAACAGGCTACAAAGCAATTTTCTTCGGAAAGGCTTGGTTTCCAATAGTTTACTGTGTCCTAGTATTAAATAACATCTAAACATCCTAAATCAACAACTTATAGTAGTACTTAACTTCAAAATATGGCATATCAAATATTTTCACATCATGACACCTTCAAAAGTGTGAAAAAGTTGTCAGTTATGACTGGGGACCCAAAATGACCTTGTCCGATAGTATCCGCCGAAATCCCGCATCTATAACTTTATTTGACTATGCCAGTCGTTATTTTAATACTGAATTCGTGCTCAGCACTAGATTTCTAGCAATTTGATATATATATTGACCATATTTGGAGAATATTTTGATTGCCTTTTCCTAGCAACGGTCAGAAATGTGAAAAAATTCCTGGCCGTTGCTAGGTATGGTCAAACAAAAATGTTTCCAAATATGGTCAATATATATATCAAATTGCTGGAAATCTAGTGTTGAGCATGAATTCAGCATTAAAAAGATGATGGCACTGTTAAAAGAAGTTATAGCTGTGGGACATTTCGCATTTAAAATGTGTCGTTTTTAGAGCGACACCAGGTGATACAAGTGGCTCAAAGTGGCGAAATATTGGGGCTGGAGTTATAAAAATCGGGATTATTGTTTAGAACCCCTATAAGGATCTAAAAATGATAAAAAAGCAATTTGGGCACATTTTTAGAAAAAAACAAGTGTCCCATGGGAAACACCAACCTTAACTGCTTTGGAATATTAAATAACATGCAAATATCCTTATTCGACAACTTATAGCACTACTTAACTTCAAAATAAGGTATATCAAAAATTTTCTCCATCAAAAGTGGGAAAAACTGGTCATTGCTGACTGGACCCTCAAAAATAACCACATTCGGTAGTGTCCGCCGGAATCCGAGATCATTAACTTCTTTGAACCATGTCAGATCATCATTTTAATGCTAAATTCGTGCTCAGCACTAAATTTCCAGCAATTTGATATATATATTGACCATATTTAGAGAATTCTTTGGATCTCCCTGCATAGCAACGGCCAGGAATTTTTACACATTCCTGGCCGTTGCTAGGAACCCGCAGTCAAAGAATTTCTCCAAATATTTCCAATATATATATCAAATTGCTGGAAATTTAGTGCTGAGCACGAATTTAGCATTAAAATGATGATCTGACATGGTTCAAAGAAGTTATGGATATGAGACTTTCCGTTTCAAAATTGTGTTCTTTTTTAGGCGACACCAGGTGGTACAATTGGCTCTAAGTGGCGAAATATTAGCATTGAAATTCTAAAAATCAAAATTAATGTTTAGAACCCCTTTAGTGATCCCAAAATGGTTAAAAAGGACTTTTGGCAAATTTTTGATAAAAAATAAAATGCCCATAGGAAAGGCCAACCTTAAGGGTGATCTTAAAATATTGTTAATATTCAACCTGGACGAACTATTTGCTCTTTTAGTTTAGTTTATTTTGTCCATAAATGATAATATATTTAATATTTTCTTGAGATACTGTTTTTTATCACTCTTAGCTCCAAATTAATGAATTTTCTGTAATGGATGCTACATTTATTATTGTTGATCAACCAGCTGCTTATGGAACACGATTTCGATATGTAAGTGAAGGAACTTGTCATGGACCAATTTTAGGCCAATCTACCACTCCTGGAAATAGGACTCATCCCACCATTAGATGTAATGGTAATTTTACTGATGGCCAAGATGCTATTTTACTCGTTTCTATTATTTCTGATGACCCAAGGGACCCTTTATCATATGGAATGCATGGCCATACTTTTTTTGGAAGAAATGTTTACAATGGTCAGTATATAGCAGAAATTCAAGCAAATTCAGGAATCTTTTCCCATCAACTTCAAGGAGTGACTATTATCCATACCAAAGGCGCAGATAAAAACGATGTTTTGTCAGGAAAGTATATTCAAGATATTCTGTTACAAAAAGAAGGAATCCAGAATTACAAAACCCTAATGGATCGAAATAATGGGACAACTACGACTGATCAGTTAAATCTAAATTGGTTCTACCAACAATTTCCTAATTTTGTCTCTGAGTCTAAATATGAAGCAGCACATGTTCAATATTTAGCTAATCAAGTCCGATTAAAATTTGATATTTTCATTAAAAATCCTTACACCCAATCATTTTCAAATCCACCTTTGACTGTATTGTCACAGATAGTTCATAATACTCGTGATAGGGAGCATAAACCTTTACATATTCAAAGATGTAGTCGTACATCCGGATCTCCGAATGGTAATGAAGAAGTTTTTTTGTTTTGTGATGAATTTATTTCTAAGGATCTAGAAGTCTGTTTTTACCATGGACAGTTTCCTGGTGAATATATTGGAAAAGGGTCATTTAGTCCGACCGATATTCATAATAAATCAGGGCTTGTGTTTAAAACACCATCATTGAAGAGAAGTATAAATGTTCCTTTATTAACACATTTTTGTTTGAAACGATCTGATATGTCCAGTAATAGCTTTGACTTCACCTATTACCCATTGCCTCCAGAACGATATCGTCAATTCCCTGAAAGTTCAGAAATATATACACTTCAAAATTCTCCTCAGTTGAAATCTTTTGATATGAGACCTGAAATGAGTTTAGAAGGTATACTTCCTAATTCATTATATCCACTGAGTGATTTTGGAGAATTGGGGGATCAACATTATTTAAATAATGCAAGCACTCAAGATGATGTCCCAATGAAAGATTTTCCTGGGGGAAATGCAGAAAGAGCACATAATTTTTCACATAATACAGAATTTAATCCTGATGTTATTTATCACAACCCTCCTCAAACGCAATTTAATATACCTTATTCAAATTCTCAATCGCTATATTCACACAATTCAACTACACATACTTTTTCACCAATAGATAACAAAGCCAGCAATCAGCATATTTCACAGCCTCCGTTTGCTCATAATATCCCTCCATTTATTCAGCCTGGATTTTCAGACTTTTATCCTCAATCAGACCACAATATGCATCCTTCAAGAGCTGGTATTCCAAATTGCGATAGTAATATCCCTCAACAATATGTGAATACATACTCTAATGACAAAAATTTGCAATAAGATATTATGTTTTATCTTGAAGATAATATAACGCATTGCAATATTTTTTAATATTTATATGTGGATTCTTATCTAATCATATGAAGTAATCATGTTTTCAAGTGTGGAAATAGATTCCCTAAGAGAATATTAAATATATACGTTTTTAATTCGTTTTCCTCTCAGCGAGGGGGTATGTTTAAACGAATTTTCTGTTTTTATTAATCAATTCATCGTTAACATGGCTCTAACATCCAGATAACCTAGATTTATGATTGAGTATTGAACTAGCATTCCCTCGCTCCAGTTAGCAGATAGGAATCCATTCCTTTGAATGTGTTCTTATTTCCCCAGGTTCTCTAATTTTTATGTGTGTGTGCTTCCTATACGAATATCATTATCACAAAGCTAATATACTATTCTATAAATTTCACTCTTGGAATGAGTTCTGATCTAATTTAAATATCGTAGCTTGAACTTTTGTAACCTGTGACCATATATGCAGATAAGTTTTTGAAGTTATGTGAAAATGAATTCTTTGATTGAGAAGAATTTAAGAGCGAAAGGAATTCGGGCGACAAAATTTCTGAGGCGAAATTCCAGGGATGAAGGTTCTAGAATTCGATTATGCAATATTTAGGATTTACTATCTGCTTTAACTAGAAAACTATTTAACAAATAAGGTCATTTTCTTATTAAAAGAAGATAATGACTTCATCTAACAACTACATCTTACCAAATTCAATCAAAGTTTGACTCTTTTTTTTGGTTAAATTTGAACGCGTCATCATCTCTTAATTTCATACTTAAAATATTATATCTCTCAAATAGTTAAAACAAAAAATATTTGTTACTATGCATACCATTATACAATTCATTAGAACAGGATTTGACTTGCAACTAAATGCTCTATTGTATTTTAGACATTTCATTGATAATATTCAATATGATATTTAGATTATATTATGCCAAATCATCACGATAACTTCATGTTGATGTGACAAAATAATTTTTTAATTATGGAAATTGTATCCTTACTCATAAAACTCCATTAATGTGTTTGTGTATATTTATATATAGAAATATAGAAATTTCAGTTTTTTGACTAAAACTCAGCCATTTGGGTGCATAGAAGGCTGAAATTTTAATATAATGTGTATATTAATATTTCTCAAATATAATACAACTCTCTGCAAAAGATGATTACTTATCGTGTTCTTCATCATTACGCATCAAAAAATTAAAAATTGACAAATTTGGTGATTTTTCGAGCGATATCGATTATAACAGTAAGATAAGTATTTAGAGACGTTATCTGCCCTATAATTATTCAATGTGAGCCTAGGCACCCGCCAGCTGCGCAGCGCAAGCAAGTGTACCCGCTTGTATTTATTAATCATCAACGGACTTTTTATCGACATTTTGTTGAAGGATATTTCGTCGACACTTCGTTTATAGATATTTCATCTATGGAACATTTCGTCAAATAACGGGAAAAATTTATTTAGACAAATCTATGCATTTTTATTCAGCTTGGAATGAATATTTATTGAAAAAAAATGGAAGATAGCAACAAACATTATAAAATAAATCGGTGGAAGAAAAATTTTAAGAGAAGGGAATGATATAGCATCTGTTTTCAAAATCAGCAACAATGGCAATTATGCGTTTGCTCCTGGAATACTTACTTCAGCAATACCAATCTTATCACTAGATTCCCATTTTGTAAATTAAGCTTAATGAAGATACTGATCCAGCTGTCAAATGCCCAAGTTGGTGAAGACAAATACAACCAGATTGAATACATGTGTTATCATTATCAAAATTTTTGGTACGAGTAATTAGCAAAATTAAGCGAACAAGCGCACTTCGTGCACTTGCGTCGCGAGGGTAGAAAACACTTTGTGTCAGCTGTGGCGCCCTTTGGGCGCTTAGGACCTCAATAGTAATAAAGATTTTGCCTCGTATGAGTTTGAACGAAAAATGAATTTCTTACATACTTTCATATTTCAATCAGTTAATATAGTAAATATATGCTGAACATAAATAAACACAATATTCATCATATCCTTACTGTTAAAACTCGATTAATGTTTGTTTGTTTATATATATATATATATATATATATATATATATATATACACAGTAGAACCTGTATATAACGGCCACCCAAGGGACTGGACAAAATTGGCCGTTATACACAGGTGACCGTTATATACAGGTGATTGTCCTAATCCCCAATAGGTATCAACGTAGTGCAATAAATATCAGGTTTTTAGAAATCAAGTTCTTGAAGTAATTACATGAAACTTGTTCATCGTTCGTAACAGGGCCTGTAATAAACACAGAAAAAGGAGATGACCGTTATAGACAGGTAGTGGCCGTTATACACAGTTTTAAGGTCAGTAAGGGACTACAAATGGATGGCCGCTGGCCACGTTGAGCAGGTGACCGCTATACACAGGTTGAATATTATGGAATTTCGGACGGACTGTTCATTGGTGACCGCTATAGACAGGTGACGTTATATAGAGTGGCCGTTATAGCAGGTTCGACTGTATATATACTACCTAGACAAATGTATTCGATCGCCACGAAAGCCTCAATACAAATAGTATTAAATTATATCTACCATAAAGGAATATGTACTCAAACTGTAAGAAAAACTCTATTTTTAATTTGTAAACTACATATTCGAATTGTCATTTTTGAAACTTTCAACACACATACTTATTCGCTTTTCGAAAATTATCAAACTGTGCCACTTTGTGTCACTAATCGCATAATATATAATGGCCGTGACTAGGAACAAGTATTATCAGGTACCATAGGTAGATATTTTAAAACTTGGGAGTTAGTAATTGAGTTGAGGCTCTCAAGTATGCATGCGTATTAGAATGTGTAGATTACCAATTAGAAATCAAAAATAGAATGTTTCTTACAGGTTGAGTACATATTCCAATAGGAATAGATCCACTTTAATACTATTTGTATGGAGGTTTTCGTGGTGGTTAAGGATACCGCCCTCGAAAAATCTTGCCTGGCGTAAAAAAAAATTGCAAAATGTTTTATTGCTAATTTCATTGTATTACTGATCGGTCTACCATCTGATAGCACTATTTGGACGGCATTTTTTTATATTTTTTGCTAAATAACCCCCTAAAGTTTAGTGTTAATAAAAATTGAAAAATTATTAGAGGATTTTAACTCATTTACCAATTAGTTTTTAACTTATTTGATATTTTTTTAATGATATGAACCTTAACATTGTATTAGCACCTTTGGAGATTATAAAACACAAAGATTTAAAAGAATGGGCAAATAATATCCAAACAAAATAGCTCTATAAGGGAGTTCATTTATATAATCCTAGGGAAATCGCAAGTTTGATCTCAGATATTTAGCGATCACTGGGTCAGAAATAAAATCTGATCGTTTCAAAAAAAAATTTGTTCGGATCCGAGTTCAGGGGATATTGCATATTATAGGTAAAGTTCGGCCATAATATCCCTCTAAGGTCCCGAAAGAGGCTGATGTCATATCTTAAAAACTATTGTAGATATATCATATATTATATCCTTAAATAAAAGGATATATGTGAAAATATATAGGTTCCTCGAACATTCCTTTGTCAAAAAATAAATAATTCTCGACTTATCATTGATTTAATTGTAATACAAATTCTATGGAGAACTTTGAATCTATTAGAAAATGGCGAATCTAATCATTAAATATGTGTCCAAATTTAGCTATTATGCTAAATAGTGAATACAATTGCCGTTAATAATATGTACAGAAAAATTGGAGAACTTTTGATAATTATTTTGAAAGTTCTGGCCTTGGACCTCGCAGATTCGGTCAAAAACCCCCATTTAGGGTCCAAAAAGAGATATCTCTCTATCTTTGCAAATACAAGTCCAAATTCTTAGTTCTCACTTCCTAATATACTTTTTACGAGTGTACATATATGATTCTTTGATAATAATTGCACTACACTCTATGGAATGTTAAGTTTTAGATTTTTGTCATATGATGACGTAGCATTTTTCGAAAATCCTAACTTCGAAACTAAAAGTCGTAGACTTTCGCTCTAACTTCCTAATATACTTTTTGGAAGCTTTTTATTCATTCTAAACTGATAGATTATACTTCGCAGTGCCAGGAATATGAAATATTATCTACAATTATCTCAAAATATTCGGAGTTAGGGGCCTCAAGGAAATTTGTGGATTTTCAGGGTACTTTTGCTATTTTTGGTAAATATTTGGCTTTATTATACCTAAATCAGCAGTATGGATGCGAATAAATGTATGTGGATGCTGATGTGCATTATTAATAACTCATTTTACATTCTTTTTAACACCTAAACTTAAAATCTCTATATCTCTGGACTTTAATATTTCAAAATTGACCGTCTTTACAGAATTATTTCCCAAATTTGGTTTGAGATAGAAGTTTGAAAATTTCAAGAGTTGTTTCATATCATTATGCGATGAACGTAGAACCACCATTTTTGGATATATTCTAACTCGCTGATTTTATTCATGATTTCCCCCAAAAAAAGACATTTTTGGCCCTTTTTTGGCCCTTTTTTTTCGGACACTGATAAAATTTACAATATTTGTCATTTTAACTTTCTTCTGGTCCTATGAAGTTGCAAATATGGTAGACTATCTATGATTCGATTTTGGAGCGTTTGATTCCTTGGTATGTCCTAAACAATTCATTGAGTGCCTAAATTTCTACCATTAAGATGTGCTAGCGGAAAATTTAAAAATCAGACTTTGAGACACTGTATCTCAAAATCTAGAAATGAGAATTAAAAACGGTTAGGAATGTGCCAGTATTTCTTGATGGAGATACCTCCCCACGCTTAACATCTCTTATAGCTCTACTTTCATCGTATGCTGTAATGCAAATCATATGTTTTTTCGAGGGTGGTATCCTTAAATAGTTTTGTCAAGGTAGTGTATATCTGTAACGAATTGATTGAAGAAACTGCAAGGCACATAAAGCTCATTTTTATCATGTGGGAGTCTTTTGGCTATGGCTCAACCAAGTTCTGTCTTGAGGCGAAAATGTCGACTCATCATGGCATTAGTATTTTGTTAATACGTGGTAAAACCTTCTGTTCAAGAATTTTAATATCTTTCAAAATCAACCATGATTGATTTTCTGCATAAATAGTGTAGAGTTGGAAGAACTGCTCTGGTATAACTCTGAATTATCCATTAGTAAACCTGCTCTGGGAATCTTGTGGGATTGAACGAATTATAGTTACCATCATTTAGCAAAGCATTGCTAAATGATGTTGGAAAGTTAAAAATGATTCGGAGGATCAAACTAAAGATGTCTTACATAGCAATACGGGTACATTGTTACATTACTGCTCTCAAGTAATAATGAGTACTAAATTAGCTCTAGAAAACCAAAACCTCATAATTCTTGACACATTGAATAGATAGCCTATCGATATGTATTCGGAATATTAAACCGACACATTCTTGATGCTAAATCTCTGTTTAAGGCTCGCCTTTCCTATAATAGCTAACTTTAGACTTTTTCAACCGATTCATTTAATTTTTTCAGTGCAGATTTGAATCGCAGAGTTATCTGCAAAACTGCAATAATAATCGAAATATTGCAACAGATATAAATTTAAAAAAATAGATTTGGTCATTTTAGAAGGAAGAAATCAGACACAATACGCTTACAATCCTTTAGAAACTTTCCAAATTCATTCATAAATCGATGATCTCACTAATGAACAGACAGACTTTTGAAATTTTGAAAATTAAAAGTTATCACCTTTATAATTGCTGAAAAAAAAGTCTCAGAAAATAGTATTAAAAAAATATTTATATAAGTCCCTCAATTTCCATTAGTTTTAACTGCTTTGGACTATTAAATAACATCCAAATATCCTTATTCGACAACTTAAAGCAGTACGTAACTTCAAAATATGGTATATCAATTTTTCACAAACAAAAGTGTGAAAAACTGGTCATTGATGACTAGCCACTAGGGGTTACAATCCCGGGATCCCGGTCCATTTTACTTCCGGGATTAGTTTTATAATCCCGATCCCGATATTTCAATCCCGGGATTACCTTCTCAATCCCGGGATCCCGAATTTAGTGTTATGTCTACTCTATGTTTAAGGTTGGCCTTTCCTATAATAGCTAACTTTAGACTTTTTCAACTGATTCATTTAATTTTTCAGTGCAGATTTGAATCGCAGAGTTATCTGCAAAACTGCATTAATAATTAAAATATTGCAACAGATAAAAATTTGTTAAAAAAAATTTGGTCATTTTACAATAAAGAAATCGGACACAATATGCTTACAATCCTTTAGAAACTTTTCAAATTGATTCATAAATCGATGATCTAACTAATGAACAGACAGATTTTTGAAATTTTGAAAACTGTTAAAAATTCACACCAAACACCCGAGGAATTTTATTTTTAGTAATTTTGACACTATTTTTTTCATAATTCTCTTTTTATTTGTATTATCAAAAATCTGTCTATTCATTATGTTCTACTCTACGAGATCTATCAGAAACCGTTGAGTTTTCGCCCCTTTGTTGAATTTACAAAAAGTTATTACCTTTATAATTGCTGAAAAAAATTCTCAGAAAATAGGTTTTAGAAATTATTTATATATGTACCTCAATTTCCATTATTTTTAACTGCTTTGGATTATTAAATAACATGCAAATATACTTATTCGACAACTTATAGCAGTAATTAACTTCAAAATATGGTATATCAAATTTTTCTCGATCAAAAGTGTAAAAACATGTCATTGCTGACTGGACACCCAAAAATAACCACATTCGATAGTGTCCGCAGGAATCCGAGATCATTAACTTCTTTGAATCATGTCAGATCATCATTTTATTACTAAATTCATGCTCAGCACTAAATTTCCAGCAATTTGATATATATATTGACCATATTTGGAGAATCTTTTGGATATCCGTGCATAGCAACGGCCAGGAATTTTTCCACATTCCTGACCGTTGCTAGGAACCCGCAGCCAAAGAATTTCTTCAAATATATCCAATATATATATCAAATTGCTGGGGATTTAGTGCTGAGCACGAATTTAGCATTAAAATGATGATCTGACATGGTACAAAGAAGTTATGGATACGAGATAAAAATGTTCCCTTTTTTAGGCGACACCAGGTGGTACAAGTGGCTCTAAGTGGCGAAATAGTAGCATTGAAATTCTAAAAATCAAAATTAATGTTTAGAATCCCTCTAGTGATCCTAAAATGATTAAAAAGGACTTTTGGCAAATTTTTTATAAAAAACAAAATGCCCATAGGAAAGGCCAACCTTAAGCAATTGAACAATTTCACTTATAATTACCAATCACTCTACTTGGAAACAAGATCGTATTTACAATGGTAACTTATAAATACACTATTCAGTGTCAAATAACAACAATACGATTTACAAGTATATACTGTATTACTATTTACTAATCTACAAGCGCGCTTCGCGCTTGCTTGCGCTGCGCGGCTGGCGGACACTTTGTATCCGCCGGAGGCTCCCTTCGGTCGCCTAGAGTCACATTGGTTAATTATAAGGGAGATAACATCTCTAAATATGTCTGTACTACTGTGCTAATCGATATCACTCGAAAAATCACCAAATTTATGAATTTAAATTTTTTTGATGCGTAATGATGACGTCATAACAAAGTGATGAGTCATCATTTTTTGATGATAGTCGCATCATATGTGAGACATGTTAGTATACAGATTCTATTAAAATTTCAGCCTTCTATCTCCTATAATGGCTGAGTTATGCCAGAATAACTGTGTTGCTTAACTTTTAAAAATGTGACAATGACGTCATAATTCCATGATGAGTCGACATTTTGCTCTGAACTCAGAACTTAGTGGAGCCATAGCCAAAAGACTCCCACATGCCAAAAATCAGCCTTCTGCGCCCGGCAGTTGCTTCAATCAATTCGTTACAGATATATATATATATATACAATCATCGAGTTTTAATAGTAAGGATATATATATACACATACACAATAATCGAGTTTTAATAGTAAGGATAAATAGGCTTTCTACAATGATAAATAAACAAAAATTACGATTATCTCATATTTTTATGGCAGAAAGTACATCCCTTGTTTTCAAAGATTTTGTCAAGAATTAAATTAAATAATATCTTCCTTCTCTAAATTTTCCAAATTAAAATATAAATAAATTTTGCTGCAAGATACAATCCCGAAAAATCCCGGGTTTGGAAAGATCTTGAATCCCGGGATTAGAAAAATATCAATCCCGAAATCCCGGGATTGAGAAATTTGACCGGGATTGGAATCCCTACTAGCCACCCAAAAATAACGACATTCGATAGTATCCGCAGGAATTCCAGAAAAATAACTTCTTTGAACCCTGTCTGATAATCATTGTAATGCTAAATTCGTGTTCAGCATTAAATTTCCAGCAATTTGATATACAGTCGAACCTGCTATAACGGCCACTATATATATCGGTCACCTGTCTATAGCGGTCACCAATGAACAGTCCCGTCTGAAATTCCATAATATTGAACCTGTGTATAGCGGTCACCTGCTCAACGCGGCCAGCGGCCACCCATTTGTAGTCCCTTACTGACCCTAAAACTGTGTATAACGGCCATCACCTGTCTATAGCAGCCACTACCTGTCTATAATGGCCATCACCTTTTTCACCTTTTTATGTTTATTACAGAAATGTTACGAACGATAAACAAGTTTCATGTTATAACTTCAAGTAATGGATTTCTAAATACTTGATATTTATTGCACTACGTTGATAGCTTTTGGGGATTAAGACAATCACCTGTATATAGTAACGGTCACCTGTGTATAACGGCCAATTCTGTCCAGTCCCTTGGGTGGCCGTTATTTGCAGGTTCCACTGTATATATTAACCATATTTGGAGATTTTTTGGATGTCCGTGCATAGCAACGGCCAGGAATTTTTCCACATTCCTGGCCGTTGCTAGGAACACGCAGCCAACGAATTTCTCCGAATGTGTCCAATATATATATCAAATTGCTGGAAATCTAGTGCTGTGGACGAATTTAGCATTAAAATGATGATCGGACATGATTTAAAGAAGTTATGGATATGAGACATTTTGGTTCAAAATTGTGTCCTTTTTTGGGCGAGACCAGGTGGTACAAGTGGCTCTAAGTGGCGAAATATTACCATTGAAATTCTCAAAATCGAAATTAATGTTTAGAACCCCTTTAGGTATCTAAAAATGATTAAAAAAGCCTTTGGCAAATTTTTGATAAAAAACAAAATGCCCATAGGAAAGGCCAACCTTAATAGACTCATCCAAAATACGGGGCAATATTGATATTTATCAATATTTCTTAGATTTTTCTATAAACAATCACTTATTGCTGTTTGATCAAAGGGCGGAGATGTAGTTCCAATATCTTGAGTTTTTCAAAGACAGACTTTTAGAAATTGCTGGTATTAATTAATAGTTTCAATAAACATATGTATGACTCAAATAAATCTAGATTTGGGAGTCCACCCACAGTTTCAAATGTCCTTCTTGATTATTGATAGTTAAGAAAACATGTTGGTGAATGATAGATTTTCACATTCCCAAACTACCCATGCTTTCTGGCAACTAATGCAGAAATAATTAATGGGTAACTTATGACAGTTGGGTAGTCCTAAATTCTTCCTGACAATTTCCGCTGCTTAAACCAAGTAGCTAGAATTGCTTCAGGTTTTAAAAGAAACAAGCGCGCTTCTCGCACTTGCAAACCGCGACTAGCGAATACTCTATTCGCAGAGTCGCCCTGCGGGCTCCTAGAATGTAAACAAATTCAGAAGCCTTACAGGTAAAAATAGTGATACTTTCACTAATCCGTCTCAATTTTATTTACTTTATGAATGTATTGTTAACATAAAATTATCAATATAAGATCGAAAATACGATATTTGGGGTCTACACCGCAGGTCAACAATTGAAAGTTACTCTCTAGCTCATTTTTAGAATTTGTTTACTTTATATAGCTATTCTGCACAAGGTAAACAAATAATTTATCATATTTATTTGAAAATATGACATTCGAAATCTACACTAAAAAAATTTTGCTGCATAATGATGATGTCATCACAGAGTGATGAGTCACCATTTTTCGATGATTGGAGTATCATATATGATAAATATTAATATACTCAAATATTAATATACTCTTTACAGATAGTGACTGGATATGATAGGTAAATTAGTTGGAAATATATTATCACCAAGGTTGAAACCGATTGAACCGGATATAAATATTCATGAATATTCCCTAACCGAATACGAATACTGATAATATTCGGTTAGTTCAACCGAATACGAATACTGATATTCGGTCACTCTAACTGAATACGAATACTGATACTCGGTTCCCAATCGAATATCAGCTATTTGCCAAATAGCATTTGGTCTAACCGAATAATGAACTATTTGTTTGCAACCTTGGTCCATTGTAGTGTCGTACAATGATTTCTTTGTGAACTTAATCGTAGACTCATCATTTGACTCCTACATACCAATTTCATATCCCTATGACTTGTCGATTCTTCAACCAATTCGGACAAACAAGAAAAAATCCTATAGGCTTTTAATATATAATATTCCTAACGATTTAAACCTCCATTTAAAGAGGCATTGGAACCCTAGTTAAGTGAAAAAGCGTACTTTATATGGAGAAATGCTGTGACTTATGATAGGCTTTGACTAGAGCTCAAATAATTCCAAGTCCTTAAGAGTTGTGTAAACTCGGGTGGTAATACTTCGTCTGAGAGGATATTTTATTACATAAAACGCTTGGTGACCAGACATACTTTTTTTTGAAAAGCTGACTTTTGCACTTTTTCTCTCACAGCATACGATGAAAGTAGAGCTATAAGAGATGTTAAGCGTGGGCAGGTTCTCCGTCTAGAAATACTTACACATTCCAAACCGTTTTTGATTCTCATTTCTAGTTTTTGAGATACAGTGTCGTCAAAGTCTGTTTTTCGAAAATCGCTAGCACATCTTAATGGTTGAAATCCGGCAACTCAAAAAAATTGTTTAGGACATAGCACCAAGGAAACAAATGTATCCAAAATTCAAAGCAATTTTGACCTAAAATTCTGTAAAGACGGTCAATTTTGAAATTTTAAAGTCTGAGATATAGAGATTTTAAGTTTAGGTGTTAAGAAGAATGTAAAATGAGATATTAAAAATGAACAAAAGCATTCACGGGCATTTATTCGCATTTATACTGATGATTTAGGTATATTCGAACCAAATATTTAAGTAAAATAGCAAAAGTACAGTGAAAATCCAAAAATTTCCTTGAGACCCCTAACCCCGAATATTTTGAGATAATTGTGGATAATAATTCATATTCTAAGCACGGAGTATAATCCATCAGTTTAGAATGAATAAAGAGCTTCCAAAAAGTATATTAGGAAGTTATAACGAAGGTCTACGACCTTTGGTTTCTAAATTAGGATTTTCGTAAAATTATAAGTCATCATATGACAAAAATCTAGAACTTAACATTCCATAGGATGTAGTGCAATTATTATCAAAGAATCATATACTAGGGCGTTCAATAAGTCTTGCGGGTCATGGTATATTTCGCAGACTATAATAGTAAACTAATCAGTTTTCATCTATAACACAACCTTATATCTTAGCTTGATTTACTGAAAATCTTAGCTTGATTGAATGAAAATTACAAATTTCTGATCAATTTATTCACACATCATTTCAACATACTGGTAAAATTATGGCTTCCAAGGATGACAATTTTAATCTGAAATGGAGAGCTTACATTGAGTTTCGCACAAAACTCCGCATCCAGCCGGTACTCATCTACAATGAGTTGCAGGAGGTATTGTGCATGGACTGCCCTTCCAGATCAACGGTTGAGCAATGGGCTGCACGATTTCAGTCTGGAAATACAGACGTGTCAGATCTACCTCGATCTGGGAGACCGGTGTCCGTCAGCACCCCAGAGAATGTTGCTCTAATCGAGAGCAAAGTCAGGGAAGATAAGTGTATAACAATCGAGCAGTTAGAGCAGAGTATGGAGATTTCATCGGGGGCCATTCATTCCATTCTGACTACTCAGCTTGGTTTCCGATCCATTTGCGGTAAGTGGGTCCCACATAACCTCGGCGATCAACAAAAGCTCGCACGTGTAAAGACTGCCAAGAAACTCCTGGAAACCTATGACGGTTGTGATCCTAGACGCCTAGCTGAAGTTATAACCGGGGATGAGACTTGGGTCTATTATTCAACCCCTTACAGCAAGTATAAAATGCGATCATGGGTGAGAGGGGACGAAAGACCGGCCCAAATTCCTAGGCCCGACTTCAGAAAACCGAAGGTCATGTACCCGATTTTCTTCAATAGTAGTGGAATAGTCTTGTAAATACCTTCTAAAAGTGGTAAAACAGTAAGCGCAACGTTTTTTACAGAGAAAGTACTTCCAAACCTAATCAAAAACGCGGAAGAGCTCCGAGCCAAGGCTAAAACGAGGGGAATAAAATTATTGATAGATAATGCTAGCTCCCATACAGCCAAGCTCACTAAAAATTTCTTGGAATCAGAGGGGTTAGATTTACTTCCCCACCCACCCTACTCACCAGACCTAGCTCCCTGTTATTTTTGGCTATTCCCCAAGCTCAAAATCTACCTTCAGGCAGGGAACTTGAGCCGAAACAAACCCTCGGGTCGGCCCTGTACCACTGCTTCAAATCCATCCCCGAAGAAGAGTACAGAAATGCATTCATAAAGTAGGTGGAAAGATTGAAACGCTGTGTAGAATTAGGAGGGGGGTATTTCGAATAAATAATACATTGAAACATATTCTATGACATTTATTTATTATTTTATGGTATGACCCGCAAGACTTTTTGAATGCCCTAGTATGTACCCTCATAAAAAGTATATTAGGAAGTGAGAACTATGAATTTAGGCTTATATTTACATAGATAGAGAGATATCTCTTTTTGGACCCTAAAAAAAACTCCAGATTCGGTCAAATATCCTAAAGGATTTGACCGAATCTGGGAGGTCCAAGGACAGAACAATCAAAATAATTATGATAAGTTCTCCAATTTTTCTGTATACATTATTAACGACAATTGTATTCATTTTTTCGCATAATAGCCACATTTGGATACATTTTTCATGTTTAGATTCGGCAATTTCTTATATATTCAAAGTTCTCCACAGATTTCGTATTGCAATCAAGTCAATGATAAATCGTGAAATATTTATTTTTTGACAAAGGAATGTTTGAGGAACCTATATATATTTTCGCATATATCCTTTCATTAAAGATTATAATATACAAGCGCGCTTCGCTTGCTTTCACTGCAGTGGTGGCGGACAAGAGGCTCCCTTTGGTCGCCTGGGGTCACATTGGTTAATAATAAGGGAGATAACATCTCTAAATACGTCTGTCCTACTGTTATAATCGATATCGCACGAAAAATCGCCAAATTTATCAAATTTTAAAATTTGGATGAGTAATGATGACGCCATACCAAAGTGAGATTTCATTTTTTGATGATAGTTGCATCATATGTGAAATATGTTAGTATACATATTCTATTAAAATTTCAGCCTTCTATCTCCTATATTGGCTGAGTTATGCTCAAAAACTGTATTGCTTTACTTTTTAAAATGTGACAATGACGTCATAATTCCATGAAGAGTCGACATTTTGCTCTGAGCTCAGAACTTAGTGGAGCCATAGCCAAAAGACTCCCACATGCCAAAAATCAGTTTTCTGTACCTGGCAGTTTCTTCAATCAATTCGTTACAGATATATACTATATATACATATACTTGGTGTGACACAAAAGTAATGAGACTCTATTTCTGTTTAATTATATAAGAGAATTTATTAAGTTATAAAATTGAATTTAAGTAACGTAATCCCCCCTATATTCAATCACAGACTTACAATGCTTATAAAATCTTTGAATTTCCAGGGGGAAACGTTCTGGTGGTAGCTGTCTCATGAATTGCAGCGTTTTCTCTTGGATCTCTTCGGCACTAGAATATCCATATTGCCGTAGATGCTTTTTTAGGTCCTTGAAAACCCACCTATCGCACTGATTCAAGTCTGGACTGTAGGATGATTGTTTTATTATCACTCCCTCCTTTTTAGATATTCCATTGTTACCCTAGCAGTATGGGGTCTAGCGTTGTCATGTTGCCACCATAATTCAGAAAGTTTTGTCGGATTTGAGTGAAGTTTACCCCAGTACCTCAACTAAGTTGCGTCTAACCGATTCTCGATTAATATCAGTTGCATCAGCCAGTATTCGAACTGACTGTTTGGGTTCAGCTTCAATTAGTTGAATTAATTGATTAATATGGACGTCGTCTGTCGAAGTACGAGGGCGGCCCACTCTCGAATCGTCCTTTAACGAAAATCTCTCCTCGGCAAACCTCTGATACCATCTATAAACAGTCGCTCTTGATGGGGATTCATTGAGTTCAGCTTCCAGAAGTTGTTCATGAATTTCTGACGGGCTTTTTTTACCCCTCCGAAACTCTATAAATATGTAAACCCTGAAATGTTCTTTGTCCAAATTCATCAACGCTGCAGGTGTAAATAGACTATGAGCGAATATAGTGGCTTAACAAAATGTATTGTTAAAGAATTATGTATAAACTGAATTAGATACAATAGATTGCGTAATATTAACAAGTATGGGCCAATAATATGTATACACTATACTTATGCTGAAGTTACACATCAAGTCTCATTACTTTTATGTCACACCAAGTATACACATTAATCGAGTTTTAATAGTAAGGATTATTTATCTTTAATTTTTTTTAAGATGACATCGGCATCTATCGGTACTATAGAGAGATATTATGCACGAACTTTACCTATAATAAGCGATATCTCATGAACAAATGGTCGGATCCGAACGAACTTTTTTTTGAAATTATCAGAATTTTATTTCTGATCCAATGATCGCTAAATATCTGATATCAAACAGGCGATTTCCCGAGCATTATATAAATGAACTCCCTTATAGAGCTATTTTGATATAATTGAATTTGGCCTTTCTTCTAAATATTTGTGTTATATAATCTCCAATGGAGCCAAAACACTTTTGAGGTCAATATCATTAAAAATAAAAATATTTAATAATGAAGAAATTAATTGATGAATGCGTCAAAAACCTCCAATAATTTTTCAATTTTTAGTAACGCTAAACTTTAGGGTGTTAACTCATAAAAATCAAATTAAATTCCCTTCCAACTAGTACAATCAGATGGTAGATCGCTCAGTTATACAATGAAATTAACAATAAAAATTATTTTACTTCAGGCAAAGGTTTTCGTGGGCGGTATCCTTAATTATTAAGCAACTACATCTGGATAAGTTATCTCAAAATTTCGATTGATTATTGAAAAGTATTGAGTGATTAATTGTTTAATATTAAGACAGTGCAGAACTCTAGTTCCCATAAATAACTATTAATAACGATATATTTAATGCATGTTGTCGTTAAACAATAATTCCAGAATGTCATTATTCGAATCATTATTATCTTGATCAGGGTTGGGCTATCATACCAAAATATATTTTTCTCTGCCATAAATAAATTGGTACCTACTATATTGGTTATACATACTTCGAATCCAGGTTATGAGTGCGTTCAGCCATGGCCCACTGCCTAAAAGTAACTTGAGGAGTTTGAACTAAGGATGCTGTTGATTATGTTTCAACAATTAAATGAGCGGCCTAAATCATAAACCACACTGATTCGAGCTTAGAAATGTATTACCAGCACAAGGCTGGATTCGGTTAAACGGTAACCGGCTAACCGCCGTCAATCTCGGTTAACGGCTAAGAAAATCTTAGATCAGTTAGCCGATCTGCTTTATTTTCTAAATATTCACATTAATTTCTTTGTTTTTCGAAGGAGATTCAAGAATATTACTTCTGAAAATTTGTAAATGTAATAGAATTCCTATTTTCTAACCACAAAGTGTATTTCGAGACCACTGAAAATTATCAATTTTTTCAATATCAGGTTAAAGCTTAGTCCAAAATCCATATTTCAACCAATTAATACAGGTATCGGTTAATCGGCTAGCCGGTTAACCGCCAAGGAGGAACCAAAATAACCGAACCATAAAATCGGTTAACCAACCTCAGCCCTGACCAGCATAGATAAATGTTGTAAATGTACCCACATTTGTTGCTAAAATTTAGATCGAGGTAGAGTCTCTGTACAACGGACACATTGGGACCCAAGTCGTTGTCTGTTATTTAGAAGTTGTCCGCTATTCGGAAGTCGAGCCTAATATTAGCTAATTGTATTATCTAATAGTGCTAATACATCCTTAAATCACAATACATATTTGATAATCTCACTAATCTTCCGCAGGAGTGGATAAATGGTGAAGATTGATGGCGGTTAGCCGGTTAGCCGGTTAACCAAATCCAGCCTTGAACGGTATTATGTATGAATTGCATGTGCCCTCAATACAAGTATAAGATATCATTAAAACTTTTATCAATCTATTTGACATTGGCTTTGTAACAGCATACATAAAGAGCTGGAACTGTTAGAGATCATTTATAAGAGGTTACCATGCTTACAAGGGCAGTTGTACTGCAGTGCTGGGAGAAACACTTTCAATGAAGAAGGAAACGACAAACCCAAAAGACAAAAGTGCAGTAGCCGTTCGTTTGGAAACTCGTTTTCTAAAGAGAGATGTCAACATCGTGCATGCAAAGGTGACTGGGGAAAATATTAATAAAGGCGTTGGTTATAGACGAGTAATTCATGAATCTATCGGCTAAATGGACCAAGAAATTACTACATTGATAAAATGAAAGAAATAATTGACTCTTTGAAGACCAATGGATTTGTATTAGGAATAAAGTTTATCTTAATGGGATGATTTTGTAATGCTAAAGGTTTTCAGACAACCATTGGTCATGCCGTATCAAATTTTGATATCATTTACAGAAGCATTTGTCCGTTTAGAGCCATGTGTTTTGATCGTTTTCTGGATTGAATTGAGTTACAAAATGGGTTGAAGCGAAAATTTGAATTATTTTAATATTTAATCTTCAACCCGTTGCTAGCAACTACCATCCTGCATCTCGTCTTCATGGATTAGTAATATGGTACCAAAAATCCGGGATGATAGAATTCCAAATATCTTTCAGGCTCTTCTCCAAAGTATCGAATGTTCTGAAATGCTTCCTATATAGCTTTTGTTTGATCCAACCGAATATATTCTCAATGGGATTAAGGTCTGGACTCTGACTTGGCCACTCTCTGATGTTGGCAATATTTTCTTTCATCCATGCCTTGGCACGTTGGAAGTGTGATTGGGATCGTTATCTTGAATCAAAAACCTGTTGCCATCAAAACTTGAGCTTGTTTAAACAAATGCTATTCTAGTATGTTGGTAAAGAATTCTGCATCTAAATTACGTCTAAAAATACATATGGGTAAAGTACCCATACTGGAAAACGCCGCCCAAATATGCAATTTAGGGTAATGTTTTGGAGTTTGAAGACTACACTTCTGGTTGTCTTTTATCCACATTCAAACTTAAGGATACCGCCCTCGAAAAATCTTGACTGGCGTATAAAAAAACTGCAAAATGTTTTATTGCTAATTTTATTGTATTACTGATCGGTCCACCATCTGATAGCACTATTTGGACGGCATTTTTTTGTATTTTTTGCGAAATAACCCCCTAAAGTTTAGCGCTAATAAAAATTGAAAATTATTAGAGGATTTTGACTCATTTACCAGTTAGTTTTTAACTTATTTGATATTTTTTTAATGATATGAACCTTCACATTGTATTAGCACCTTTGGAGATTATAAAACACAAATATTTAAAAGAATGGGCAAATAAAATCCCAACAAAATAGCTCTATAAGGGAGTTCATTTATATAATCCTCGGGAAATCGCAAGTTTGATCTCAGATATTTAGCGATCACTGGGTCAGAAATAAAATTCTGATCGTTTCAAAAAAAAATTTGTTCGGATCCGACCATTTGTTCTTGAGATATCGCATATTATAGGTAAAGTTCGGCCATAATATCCCTCTAAGGTCCCGAAAGAGGCTGATGTCATATCTTAAAAACTATTGTAGATATATCATATATTATATCCTTAAATAAAAGGATATATGCGAAAATATATAGGTTCCTCGAACATTCCTTTGTCAAAAAATAAATAATTCTCGACTTATCATTGATTTAATTGTAATACAAATTCTATGGAGAACTTTGAATCTATTAGAAAATGGCGAATCTAATCATTAAATATGTGTCCAAATTTAGCTATTATGCTAAATAGTGAATACAATTGCCGTTAATAATATGTACAGAAAAATTGGAGAACTTTTGATAATTATTTTGAAAGTTCTGGCCTTGGACCTCGCAGATTCGGTCAAAAACCCCCATTTAGGGTCCAAAAAGAGATATCTCTCTATCTTTGTAAATACAAGTCCAAATTCTTAGTTCTCACTTCCTAATATACTTTTTACTAGTGTACATATATGATTCTTTGATAATAATTGCACTACACCCTATGGAATGTTAAGTTTTAGATTTTTGTCATATGATGACGTAGCATTTTTCGAAAATCCTAACTTCGAAACTAAAAGTCGTAGACTTTCGCTCTAACTTCCTAATATACTTTTTGGAAGCTTTTTATTCATTCTAAACTGATAGATTATACTTCGCAGTGCCAGGAATATGAAATATTATCTACAATTATCTCAAAATATTCGGAGTTAGGGGCCTCAAGGAAATTTGTGGATTTTCAGGGTACTTTTGCTATTTTTGGTAAATATTTGGCTTTAATATACCTAAATCAGCAGTATGGATGCGAATAAATGTCTGTGGATGCTTATGTGCATTATTAATAACTCATTTTACATTCTTCTTAACACCTAAACTTAAAATCTCTATATCTCGGAACTTTAAAATTTCAAAATTGACCGTCTTTACAGAATTATTTCTCAAATTTGGTTTGAGATAGAAGTTTGAAAATTTCAAGAGTTGTTTCATATCATTAGGCGATGAACGTAGGACCACCATTTTTTGGATATATTCTAACTCGGTGATTTTATTCATGATTTCCCCAAAAAACAGACATTTTTGGCCCTTTTTTGGCCCTTTCTTTTCGGACACCGATAAAATTTACAATATTTGTCATTTTAACTTTCTTCTGATCCTATGAAGTTGCAAATATGGTAGACTATCTATGATTCGATTTTGGAAGCGTTTGATTCCTTGGTATGTCCTAAACAATTCATTGAGTGCCTAAATTTCTACCATTAAGATGTGCTAGCGGAAAATTTAAAAAACAGACTTTGAGACACTGTATCTCAAAATCTAGAAATGAGAATCAAAAACGGTTTGGAATGTGCCAGTATTTCTTGATGGAGATACCTCCCCACGCTTAACATCTCTTATAGCTCTACTTTCATCGTATGCTGTAATGCAAATCATATGTTTTTTCGAGGGCGGTATCCTTAAGGAATTTAATTCTTATTCCTAGCACTACAAAGTATAATTCATCGGTTTAGAGTGAATAAAGAGCTTCTAAAAAGTATATTAGGAAGTTAGAGCGAGAATCTACGACTTTTAGTTCTAAAGTTAGGATTTTCGAAAAATGCTACGTCATCACGTGATAAAAATTTAAAACTTAGCATTCCATTCCATGTAGTACACTTATTATTTAAGAATCAGATATATACTGTCTTGAAAAGTATATTAGGAATTGAGAGCTAAGAATTTGGGTGTATATTTCCCGAAATATGGAGGAATCTGTTTTTGGACCATAAATGGGGGGCTTTGACCGAATTTTGGAGATAAATGCTTTGAACCAAAATAATCATGTTGAGTCCTTCAAAATTTCTGTTTACATTGCTAGTGACTATTGCATTGTTTTTTGAGTATAACAGCTACTTTTGGGAACTTATTTCATGACAAGATTCGCCATTTTCTAATATAAACAAGTTCTCCATAGAATTTGTATTACAACAAAATCGATGATAAGTCAAGAAATATTTACTTTTTGACAAAGAGATGTTTGAGGAACCTATAAATTATCATATATATCCTTTCATTCAAGATTATAATAGATTATATATTTTCAATAGTTTTTAAGCATTGACATCGAGCACTTTCGGGGCCATAGAGAGTTTTGATGTCCGAACTTTACCTACAATATACTATAAATTACGAACTAATGGTCAGATCTGAACAAATTTTTTTTTTAACTGTTCAGAATTCTTTTCTATACACAATAGGTAATATCACAACGGCCATTTCCCGAGCATTTTAGAAATGAAGTCCCTCATAAAGATATTTGTGATTGGATTTTAAGTGCATCTTTTTCTAAATTCATCTGTTTTATAATATTTAAAGGGGCCAAAACCATTTTGAGGCTCATATACTAATTGAAAAAATATCAAATAAGTTAGAAAATAATTATTGAATGCGCCGCAAAACCACGAATAACTTTCCGATTTTTAGTACGACTGAGCTTTAGGTGCTCAGTTCTAGAATATCAAAATAAGTACCGTCCAACAAGTACGATTAGATGGTAGACTACTCAATAATCCGATGGAATTAGCAATAAAAAATTTCACCATTTTTTTAAATGTCAGGCGATGTTTTTCGAGGGCGGTATCCTTAATTTAATTATCCTATTATACAATTCGATCAGAAATTCATTACACAATTTTTGAATGAACTAAAACTAAAATTATAGTCTTCTAGTAATCTTCTGAGGAAATTTTATATAATCACGTGCAGATCAGTAATACACAAAAAAGGGTTACAAGACTAGAAAGTCGCTCTTTCTTCAAATAGTATCTTATAATGAACAAGCGCGCTTTGCTTGAATGCGCTGCGCGGCTGGCGGACACTATGTGTCCGCCAGAGGCTCCCTTCGGTCGCCTGGGATCACATTGGTTAATTATAAGGAAGATAACATCTCTAAATACGTGTGTCCTACTGTTATAATCTATATCCCACGAAAAATCAACAAATTTATCAATTTTAAAAATTTTGATGAGTAATGATGACGTCATAACAAAGTGATGAGTGATCATTTTTTGTTGATAGTTGCAGCATATGTGAGGCATGTTAGTATACTTATTCTATTAAAATTTCAGCCTTCTATCTCCTATAATGGCTGAGTTATGCTCGAATAACTGTATTGCTTAACTTTTTAAAATGTGACAATGACGTCATAATTCCATGATGAGTCGACATTTTGTTCAGAGCTCAAAACATAGTGGAGCCATATCCAAAAGACTCCAACATGCCAAAAATCAACTTTCTGCGCCTGGCAGTTTCTTCAATCAATTCGTTACAGATTTATATATACTATATATATATATATATATAAATAAATAAAAAATACACATTAATCGAGTTTTAATAGTAAGGATGAATTATCGAGGTAATTGATTAATGATTAGCCCTGTTGTGTAAATAATGACTCAAACTACATACAGTAGAGTTCGCTTATTTGCAATTGTCTTATTAGCATGTTTTTCAGTGGACAGAGCAAAGGTATAGGGATTTATGTATAAACAAGTTCGCTTATTAGCAAGATTCGCTTATTAGTAAGTTTTTTTAAGGTCCCAACGGACCAAAATGTATTAATTATGTTCCCTTATTAGCAAGTTCGCCTATAAGCAAGTTTTTCTCGTGCAAAACACGACTTGCTAGTAACTTAATAAGCGAACTTTTAGTTCGTTTATTAGCAAGAAAAAATGGCTAATACACGAACTTTTGGTTCGTATATTAGGAAGAACTTGCTAATAGAGATTATTCTGTATTATGTATTAATTAATTTACATTCTTCAATTTGGAGGTAATTGTGGTTGTTTTTGAATACAGTATAAAGTTTCGTAAGTATTATATGTATGTATAAATTTAAGGTTGGCCTTTCCTATAATAGCTAACTTTTGACTTTTTCAACCGATTCATTTAATTTTTTCAGTGCAGAATTGAATCGCTGAGTTATCTGCAAAACTGCATTGATAATTGAAATATTGCAACAGATAAATTTTTTTTTGAAAAAATTTGGTCATTTTACAAGAAAGAAATCAGACACAATATGCTTACTATCCTTTAGAAACTTTTCAAATTCATTCATAAATCGATGATCTAACTAATGAACAGACAGACTTTTGAAATTTTGATAATTGTTAAAAATTCACACCAGAACACCCGAGGAATTATATTTTATGTAATTTTGGCAATATTTTTAACCGTCGAGTTTTCGTCCCTATGATGAATTTACAAAAAGTTATCACCTTTATAATTGCTGAAAAAAAAGTCTCAGAAAATAGGATTTAAAAATTTTTATATAAGTCCCTCAATTTCTATTAGTTTTAACTGCTTTGGAATATTAAATAACATGCAAATATCCTTATTCGACAACTTATAGCAGTACTTAACTTCAAAATATGGTAAATCAAATTTTTTCTCCATCAAAAGTTGGAAAAACTGGTCATTGCTGACTGGCCACCCAAAAATAACCACATTCGATAGTGTCCGCCGTAATCCGAGATCAATAACTTCTTTGAACCATGTCAGATCATCATTTTAATACTAAATTCGTGCTCAGCACTAAATTTCCAGCAATTTGATATATACATTGACCATATTTAGAGAATTTTTTGGATTTCCGTGCATAGCAATGGCCAGGAATTTTTTCATATTCTTGGCCGTTGCTAGGAACCCGCAGTCAAAGAATTTCTCCAAATATGTCCAATATATATATCAAATTGCCGGAAATTTAGTGCTGAGCACGAATTTAGCGTTAAAATGATGATCTAACATGGTTCAAGGAAGTTATGGATATGAGACATTTGGCTTTAAAAATATGTCCCTTTTTGGGCGACACCAGGTGGTACAAGTGGCTCTAAGTGGCGAAATATCATCATTGAAATTCTAAAAATCGAAATTAATGTTTAGAACCCCTTTAAGGATCTAAAAATGATTAAAAAGGACTTTTGGCAAATTTTTGATAAAAAACAAAATGCCCATAGGAAAGGCCAACCTTAAAAGGTTTCTATATATAGGCTTTCAAAAGGTTATCTTATGTTAGTCTATAAGAGGATTCAATTGGCATTTTGGTATAATTCAGGGGCGTAGACTTGGGGTGCGGATTGGTAGGACCATCCTTACATTTTTGTATTAGTGTCTATAGAGAAAGTAAAATTATTGGTGGGGCGACAGCCCCACCAACCCTACCGGTGCCTACGCCGGAGTACGTCCATGTGTTTTTAATGATATTTTATATTTATTACTATGATACTTAGAGTCTATTTCATCGATTGGCTTTCGCGATACTGCTATGGCAACTATGTAAAAGGTCAAGGAATGACATTGACTTGAAGACGAAACATGAAATTCTAAAACTCCTAGATAAAGGATGGAAGCAGAGAAAGTAGGGTTCCCAACTCGTCTCATTTTGATTCAGGGAGATATTTGTTTTCGGGAGGGGGGGGCAATCGTGGGAGCTGCTTAGAAACAGAGAACAACGATTTATAGGTCTAAGTTTAATAATCCAGTAATAAAGCAAACTAACTAAAAAAGGTCTAGTGCTCCTTCTCTCTTTCTGCTGCTTGAATGTATACTTCTGCTGAGATTTCGCTGCGCGGAACAGGCACAGATTACTCTTCAAATACTCGTAGAACTCTCTACACTTCATATTGTAGTTCAGCAAAACTTTCAATTCGGATTTAAGGTTGGCCTTTCCTATAATTGCTAACTTTTAACAATTTCAACCGATTCATTTAATTTTTTCAGTGCAGATTTGAATCGCATAGATATCTGCAAAACTGCATTAATAATTGAAATAATTCAACAGATAAAAATATTTTGAAAAAAATTGGTCATTTTATAAGGAAGAAATCGGACACAATATGTTTACAATCCTTTAGAAACTTTTCAAATTCATTCATAAATCGATGATCTAACTAATGAACAGACAGATTTTTTAAATTTTGAAAATTGTTAAAAATTTACACCAAAACACCCAAGGAAGTTTATTTTTAGTAATTTTGACACTATTTTTTTCATAATTCTCTTTTTATTTGTATTATCAAAAATCTGTCTGTTCATTATGTTCTACTCTTCGAGATCTATCGAAAAACCGTTGAGTTTTCGCCCCTATGATGAATTTACAAAAAGTTATCACCTTTATAATTGCTGAAAAAAAAGTATCAGAAAATAAGATTTAGAAAATATTTATATATGTACCTCAATTTCCATTTGTTTTAACTGCTTTGGAATATTAAATACATGCAAATAACCTTATTCGACAACTTATAGCAGTACTTAACTTCAAAATATGGTATATCAAAATTTTCTCAATCAAAAGTGGGAAAAATGGTCATTGCTGACTGGCCACACAAAAATAACCACATTCGATAGTGTCCGCCGGAATCCGAGATCAATAACTTCTTTGGACCCTGTCAGATCATCATTCTAATGCTAAATTCGTGGTCAACACTAAATTTCCAGTAATTTGATATATATATTGACCATATTTGGAGCATCTTTTGGATCTCCGTGCATAGCAACGGCCTGGAATTTTTCACATTCCTGGCCGTTGCTAGGAACCTGCAGCCAAAGAATTTCTCCAAATGTGTCCAATATATATATCAAATTGCTGGAAATTTAGCGCTGAGCACGTATTTAGCATTAAAATGATGATCTGACATGATTCAAAGAAGTTATGGATATGAGACTCTCTGTTTTAAAAATGTATCCATTTTTGGGCGAGACCTGCTGGTACAAGTGGCTCTAAGTGGCGAAATATTAACATTGAAATTCTAAAAATCGAAATTAATGTTTAGAACCCCTTTAGTGATCTTAAAATGATTAAAAAGGACTTTTGGCATATTTTTGCTAAAAAATAAAATGCCCATAGGAAAGGCCAACCTTAACCAAATTTTCTGACTCTCGATTTTGCTCCTTGCTCCAGAGCTGGGTCATTAGGCTGAAGACCCTCTCACAACATGCATTTGATACTGGGATGGAGAGTGCAAAAGAGATCAATTTCCTCATCTCACTGCTTCCTTTGGGTAACCGACTCAACATCCACACCCACTTCTGATCCACATAAGATTCCTGTTTGACGACTTCTTCCTGCAATTGCAGTACAGCACAGTTTTCATCATACAGTTTGTCAGTTAAATGTCTAACTGGAGACCTGTAACCAGACTTTCGAGTTGGGGCCACGTTACCGGGCTACTGAGAGAGAGGACAGGCATTAGCTTGAAGATGGATCCCTCATAGTTGTACCATTTCTCCAAGTAAGTAATGCACCGTGTCAGTGTGTTAGCGGCCTCTTCTCTGAATTTCCTCACGTCTGTTGAGGAGAGATTTCCCAGAATGACCAGTGCAGATCTTCCGTAGAACTGGTCCTGTCTTCTCTGCTTCAGTTTGGAGCGTAGATCTTCCATGAGTGGGTGTAACTCCATACAGTTTGCCTCGTTTCTTTCCAGGATTTTGACTGAGCTGTAAGATACTCATCAGGTTGTGTAGGAAATACACATAACTCAGTGGGAGAGACTCATGTTCTTCGGCGGAGAAAGTATCCCATACTGTTCTATTGCATTCTTCAAGTGTTTCTACGTCGAAGCTTATTGCTTTCATTGCATTTTTCAGGCAATTGTGAATAACGTGGCACTAGCAACCACACTGGATGAGCCGTGGATTTTTATCTTTCAGTTTTGGTAAACAGAGTTGTGTTTGCCGAAGTTAAGGCTAAGGTATGGTCAATGTTAGCTGTAAAGTTGGGTAGCCAAAGACAGAAAAATAACATATGCGAGTCACGCTCAGTAAATCCACATATTAATTTTTAAACCATTAAGGATACCGCTCGCGAAAAACCTTACCTGGCGTAAATAAAACGGCAAAATTTTTTATTGTTAATTTCATTGTATTCTGATCGGTCTAACATCTGATAGCACTATCTGGACTGTATTTATTTTGATTTTTGTGAGTTAACCCCTAAAATTTAGCGTTAATAAAAATTGAAAAATTATTGGAGGTTTTTGACGCATTTACCAATTAGTTTTTAACTTATTTGATATTTTTTAATGATATGGACCTAAACATTGTTTTGGCACCTTTGGAGATCAAATAACACAAAGATTTAAAAGAATGGGCAAATAAAATCCAAACAAAATAGCCCTATAAGGGAGTTCATTTATATAATGCTCGGGAAGTCGCCTGTTTGACATCAGATATTTAGCGATCACTGGGTCAGAAATAAAATTCTGATCGTTTCAAAAAAAATTATTTAATTTTATTATCTATGAACGCCGATTTTCCCATTTTTTTACATTTTTTTTACATAAATACCCCTCAATTTGAATTTATAGAAATGATATTGAAATTTGGGCTCGATAGATGCCAAAAATGGACAATGCTATGTCTAAATAACACTAAATTAACTCTTCTATTATTAATTCCTGTAGCTCAAAAATTTTTTTGAAATGTTACTTTTTCCAAAAATGAAATTTGAGAAAACAGAGAATAAACATTATATCTTCAATAATGCTTTGTAGGAGAGAACTATAAAGAATTGGAAGATGTACTTTCCATAAGAGTCTAAAATTCGAAATAAAGAAGTTTTATTAAGTACTAAGGTCGGTACTTAGCAAATATACAAAAATCCAGATTTTTGAAAAATTTTCTAAAAAAATATTTAAGTAACCTCTACTAGCTGGCGGACACAAAGTGTCCGCCAGCCGCGCAGCGCAAGCAAGCGAAGCGCGCTTGTGATCTATTACGTATATTCTTAACTAAAAGGATATATGCGAAAATATATAGGTTCCTCGAACATTCCTTTGTCAAAAAATAAATAATTCTCGACTTATCATTGATTTAATTGTAATACAAATTCTATGGAGAACTTTGAATATATTAGAAAATGGCGAATCTAATCATTAAATATGTGTCCAAATGTGGCTATTATGCTAAATAATGAATACAATTGTCGTTAATAATGTGTACAGAATAATTGGAGAACTTTTGATAATTATTTTGAAAGTTCTGGACTTGGACCTCGCATATTCGGTGAAAAACCCCCATTTATGGTCCAAAAAGAGATATCTCTCTATCTCTGTAAATATAAGTCGATATTCTTAGTTCTCAATTCCTAAAATATACTTTTTATGTGTACATATATGATTCTTTGATAATAATTGTACTACACCCTATGGAATGTTAAGTTTTTTTAAGATTTTTGTCATATGATGACGTAGCATTTTTCGAAAATCCTAACTTGGAACTAAAAGTCGTAGACTTTCGCTCTAACTTCCTAATATACTTTTCGGAATCTCTTTAACCATTATAAACTGATAGATTACACTTCGTAGTGCTGGAAATATGAATTATTATCCACAATTATCCCAAAACATTCGGGGTTAGGGCCTCAAAAAATTTGTGGATTTTCAGGGTACTCTTGCTATTTTTTGTAACATTCGGTTCAAATATACCTAAATCAGCAGTATAAATGAGAATAAATGTTTGTGAATGCTTTTGTTCATTATTAATAACTCATTCTACATTGTTCTTAAAATATAGACTTAAAATTTTTTACTCGCGACTTTAATATTTCAAAACTGATCCTCTTTTCAGAATTTTAACTAAAAATTGGTTTAAGATAGAGGTTTGATAATTTCAAGAGTTGTTCAATATTATTTGGCGATGAACGTTGGACCACCATTTTTTCGATATCTTCTAACTTGGTGATTTTATTCCTCATTTTCCATTAAAAACAGACATTTTTGACGTTTTTTGGGCCTTTTTTTTCGGACACCAATAAAATTTACAATTTTTGTCATTTTAACTTTCTTCTGGTCCAATGAAGTTGCAAATATGGTATACTATCCATTATTCGATTTTGGAAGCATTTGATTCCTTGGTATGTCCTAAACAATTTCTTGAGTGCCCTAATTTCTACCATTAAGATGTGCTAGCAGAAAAAGAAAAAACAGACTTTGAGACACTGTATCTCAAAAACTAGAAATGAGAATCAAAAACGGTTTGGAATGTGCCAGTATTTCTTGTTGGAGATACCTCCCCATGCTTAACATCTCTTATAGCTCTACTTTCATCGTATGCTGTAAGTCAAATCATATGTTTTTTCGTGGGCGGTATCCTTAAGGATACCGCCCTCGAAAAACATTGCCTGACATTAAAAAAATGGTGAAATTTTTTATTGCTAATTCCATTGGATCATTGAGTAGTCTACCATATAATCGTACTTGTTGGACGGTATATATTTTGATATTCTAGAACTGAGCACCTAAAGCTCAGTCGTACTAAAAATCGGAAAGTTATTCGTGGTTTTGCAGCGCAATCATCAATTTTTTTCTAACTTATCTGATATTTTTTCAATTATATGAAACTCAAAATGGTTTTGGCCCCTTTAAATATTATAAAACAGATGAATTTAGAAAAAGAGGAACTTAAAATCCAATCAAAAATATCTTTATGAGGGACTTCATTTCTAAAATGCTCGGGAAATGGCCGTTGTGATATTACCTATTGTGTATAGAAAAGAATTCTGAACAGTTAAAAAAAAGATTTGTTCAGATCCGATCATTAGTTCGTAAGTTATAGTATATTGTAGGTAAAGTTCGGACATCAAACCTCTCTATGGCACCGAAAGTGCTCGATGTCAATGCTTAAAAACTATTGAAGATATATAATCTATTATAATCTTAAATGAAAGGATATATATGATAATATATACAGGGTGTCAGATAATTATTTTCAAAACATTGTTTTATCATTCATGGTTCAGAACCTAGAGCAACTATGACTAGCTGCATTTTGCTGGTGGAAATGAACCTAAGTAGGCTTTGACTAAATTTAAAATCATTCATTTAAGTGGACAATTTGATTTTTAGGTTGAAAATCGTTACGTCATCATGATGACGCGACTTTTTTTATTGATTTTTATTGATTGATATTTTTACAATTATTTGCTAGATAATTTGTTCTATTATGTCTCAACTATCAAAGCGCATTCACATACGAATCTTATTAGATGGTAAAAAGCACTCGATTGAAGAAATTAGTCGACTTGTAGGTGTGTCTATCAAGACTGTTTACAATGTAAATTCTAGCATTAAATCAGGAGTTGGGATTAAACACAAGAAAGGCGCAGGTAGACCCTCTAAACTTATTCCTCAAATAAAGAAATTTGTCGCGAAATCCATTAGCTTGGATCCTACTACCTCTATACGAACATTGACATCAAAATCACCAGTGATTATCTCTCGAGATATAGTACACAGATGTCTTCGTAACCTTGAGTACTCGAAGCCGTATCCAGTAAAAATTCCGATGTTAAGCGAAAAGAATCGCCTTTATAGGGTAGAATGGGCTAAGTGCAATATGTCAAGAAGATGGGAACACTCAATTTTTGCTGATGAAGCTTCTATATGGCTATCAAGAGGTCGTGTCAGAATGTGGACCAAAAAAGGTAAAATTCGCCTGCAACCCACTTGCAAACATACACAGAAAATACACATCTGGGCTGCATTTTCGTCCGTAGGAACATTTCCTTTATGCATATTCACTCAAAATCTTGACTCGTCCCTATTTACAAAGATATTGGAGGTTCATTTATTAGCACAAGCAAAAGTATTTCACAATAAAGAGTGGGTTTTGGTTATGGACAACGATCCAAAGCACACCTCGAAGGCAACAAAGGCTTGGATGAACGAAAATATGCCTAATAGGAGGTTAGAGTGGCCAAGCCAAAGTCCAGATGTTAATCCAATAGAAAATCTCTTTGGTTGGATCAAGAACGAACTGTCCAAACGCAGTCCAAAGAACATTTCGGCCCTTAAAAGTGAGCTTAATGACATTTGGAGCAATATCGATCCTGTATTCCTAGAGCCTTACTGGTCTTCTATGCCTAAAAGATGCCGTCTCTTAATAGATGGAGATGGTTATAAAATTGATTATTAATATATTATCATAAATGAACACATAAAATGATTGATATATGCCTGCATCATCTACTTCTTCGCATATAATCAAATTAAAATTTGAAAATAATTATCTGACACCCTGTAGGTTCCTCAAACATCTCTCTGTCAAAAAGTATATATTTCTCGACTTATCATCGATTTTATTGTAATATAAATTATATGGAGAACTTTGAATATATTAGAAAATGGCGAATTTTGTCATGAAATAAGTTCCCAAAAGTAGCTATTATACTCAAACAACAATGCAATAGTCACTAGCAATGTATACAGTAATTTTGAAGCACTCAACATGAATATTTTGGAAGTTCAAAGCATTTATCTCCAAAATTTGGTCAAAGCCCCCCATTTATGGTCTAAAGACAGATTCCTCCAAATCTCGGGAATATACACCCAAATTCTTAGCTCTCAATTCCTAATATACTTTTCAAGACGGTATATATCTGATTCTTAAATAATAAGTGTACTACATGGAATGGAATGCTAAGTTTTAAATTTTTATGACGTGATGACGTAGCATTTTTCGAAAATCCTAACTTTAAAACTAAAAGTCGTAGACTCTCGCTCTAACTTCCTAATATACTTTTTAGAAGCTCTTTATTCATTCTAAACCGATGAATTATACTTTGTAGTGCAAGGAATATGAATTATATTCCCTAATTGGTTCAAAATATTCGGGGTTAGAGCCCTCAAGGTAATTTGTGAATTTTCAGTATAATTTTGCTATTTTCACCAAAATCTGTTGGAATACATCTAATTCATTAGTATACATGCGATTAAATGTCCATGGATGCTTTTATTTATCGTTAGTAGCTCATTTTACATTGTTCTTGACCTCAAAACTTCAAATCCCTATATCTCGGGACTTTAAAATTCCAAAATTAACAAAAAATTTAACTCAAAATTGCTTTGAGATAGAGGTTTGAAAATTTCAGGAGCTGTTCCATATCATTAGGCGATGAGTGTAGGACTACTCGATTTTCGATATCTTATAAATTTGTGATTTTATTGCTGATTTCCAAAGAAAATCGGGCTTTTTTCGCCGTTTTTTGTGCTAGGGAAAAACGGAAAAAATCGACTTTGAGACGCTGTAACTCACAAACTAGAAATGCGAACCAAATACTGTTTGGCTCAATACTCAATATTTTTTAATTGCACTACATGCCCACGCTTAACATCGTATATATCTCTATTCTTGATATATGCTGTAAGCCAAACCTATGGATTTTTCACGGGCGGTATCATTAAATATTTTAGAAGTAGATGATAAAACCTCCCGAATTGGATTTGCTAATTTCCGGGAGGGTTGGTAACCCTAACAGAGAGTTGGCTTCAAAATATGATTTAAACGAGTTACGATATGTCGATTGAAGCAGAACAAGGATAACGTCACTGAACAGTATGAATTTGGCCGCGTTAGTATTTCTACCAAGAGAAAAAGAACGATATATTTTTAGTTAGTTGATACAGCGTTGCTGGGATGGTTCCTGGTAAACGCTGCACAACCTGGCTTAGTGGGAACTATTCTGCTTGAAAAAGCTATTCAGTTCGCCAAAATGCTAGGGTTTAGCGAGGAATTCCAGAATAAAATTGATATAAATTGGAAAATTGACATAAATTGGATAATTCCAAAGCACGGTATTCTATCATCACGAAAAGAATTCATGATGAATCAGCCTCAGCGCCTTTAGACCAAGTTTCTATGTGGATGAAAACCATACTCCAGGAATAACACAGACATTTCAGATGGGAAACATTTTCAATATTGATGAAACGGGTCCCTTTTGGAAATTACTGCAGAACGTACCCTTCAATTTAAAGGAATGGATTGTAAGGGTGGCAAGCACGCTAAGGACAGGATTACAATATTAGTTGGGGCTAGTGCCCTCGGCGAAAAGCTACCGCTGATGGTTATCGGAAAATCCCAATAACCAAGATGTTTTGCTAACTCCCACATTCCGCAAGTTTTTCTCGTGCAAAACCCGACTTGCTAATAAGCGAACTCTACTGTACTACCAGGGGCGGATCCACCGGGAGGGGGGAAAGGGAGGCCATAGCCCTCCTGAGAATTTTTAGCGGATTGACAGTACAGGATACTTCAGTGAACTCAGGCTTGTGAAATCTTATCTGAGACCTAATATGCTTGAAGAGGATTATACAGTTTGTGGGTCGTGAACCTTCTTTAATTGACCTCATTTTTGTATCAGCGCATTCAACATGTTCTCCTAATAATAAATGCCCAATGTGTTGGGAAGCTACCAGATTTGAACGACATGCACTAGCCCAATCTCAAATTTTACTCACAAAACTTGGAGTGCTGATGATAATACTTCATAGGTTTTCAAATTTTTTTTTAATTGTTTGAGTAAAATTTCTCGCATCAATGCACTAAGAGGGATCTGATTGACAACACCCACCAGCGTTTAGATCACAGGAATGCGCTCGTTTACTTGTCTTGACATGCTACAACATTTTGAAGAAGGAGATGGCACTAAATTAAGTTTACAACTCCCGTGATGGAAGAAATTTATCTTCTAATTATTAGTGGTTCAATTTTTCACATTTCCCACCCCAATCAGAATCAAAGGAGGAAGGAATTGTGTTCAAAAACATTATGCAGCTTAAATCAATTGGTGAGATTTCAAACAATCAATTTTAAAAAGGTCTTCAATGTTGCGAGATTCTGGAATTCGTTGTCTCTGACAGTGGAATATTATTATGAAAGAAGAAGAAATTATGTACGGATAATAAGCAGTTTATTTCAGTTAGTATAAACTGAAGAGTGTAGACCATAGTAAATAAAAGTATCAACTTGATATTAAGGAAACCTTTGTTCTGACTGTGACAAATATTGTCCATATTTGATAAAAATGAAGTGAACAGTGTAGAAAGTCCAATCAAATTGAATATGGATACCTTCAGGAAACAAGTTGACCATATTTTGAGATACAAATACGAAAGCTGTGTTATTTTTTATTGAAACAGTGAATTTATGATGTTGATTGAAACTAGAACCTGGCAATACTTGAGAGAACTCTTCGCTGTGTTATAGGGATCTTAGGCTGTATCATCCTCCTAGCGTGATACATAGAGGACTCAACTTCATAAAATGATATTCTAGATGCATATAAACTATCCCTAGTTGTATGGTCAAATAATTCCCTTAAACTTCCATGCGTTTTGGGGCCATTTTATTATACTTGGTTTTCAATGCAAGTACCTCTGAATTGTATTCTTTGACCACATGACTATGGGGGTGAATTAGGAGTTACTAGGTTCGATTCGTTGTTCAATATACTTGTCCTATTCTTTAGGCCTATCTGGCCCATAACCGACGATGCCGGGTAGAGCCGGGTATGAGCCGGGTAGAGCCGGGTCGGGCCGGGTAAGGGCCGGGTAGGGGCCGGGTAAGAGCCGGGTAGGGGCCGGGTAGGGGCCAGGTAGGGGCCGGGTAGGGGCCAGGTAGGGGCCGGGTAGAGCAGGGTATGGGCCGGGTAGGGCCGGGTAAGAGCCGGGTAGGGCCGGGTAAGAGCCGGGTAGGGGCCGGGTATGGGCTGGGTAGAACAGGGTATGGGCCGGGTAGGGCCGCCCGGCCCATGCCGGTTGGCCGGGTGGGTCCGACGCCTATGTATACGGTACATGTCATTTTCATTTCTGTCCAGAATTATACCCATGATGTTTCGAGGATCACCTCTACCGCGATCCACTAAACGGATTGGAATAATTACATTATCTCCAGTGTTTCTAGCAACCTGCTCAAGACGATGCGTTTCAACATGCGTTCTGCCTGAGCTAACTGTCCTTCAGCTGCTCTCTTGCTGTAGAGTTGAATGTGTCGTGCCGTATTTGGATAGCTGTTTCCTGAGACGAAGGAGCAGATGAGGATGTTGAAGAAGTAGCTTCTGAGGGATCAGGTGACGTGTCTTCTTGTGTAGGAAGATTTGGAGAAACTGGGGTCTGGTTACCTGAAGAGACTTGAGAGGGGTCAGATTGCTGATATGCAGCCATCAGGTCGTCTTCGGACACAAGGCGTTCTAGGATTTCACTAGGAAGGGATACTGAACGTAGTCCGACTTGTGCATCACATCCAAACAGGGCCTTGAATGGGGATTGTTTAATTCCAGAATGGTAACCACTGTTCTTCTGAAACTTTATAGATTTTAAACTACAAATTTGAGAAAGGGGAATGCAAAAAATGGTGTTATAAAAGGGGGGAATTAGAGGAAAAAGTTTGGGAAGCACTGCCATAGCAGGCCATAGACAAAGCAACGTTCACACATTAATACACAATACGTTTACTTTTTGATTTGTGAAGCAAAAATTCATAATATGATTCAGTCAATCCGTCAAAAAAACCGACCAATGATTCAGTCAATTTGTAAATTGCCTAATTAAATCAGGCAATTTATAAATTCACTGCAAATTTCAGGCAATTTACAAATTCACTGCTTTTACACATTGACTCTAACTATACAATCGAACCTGCTATAACGGCCACTCTATATAACGGTAACCTGTCTATAGCGGTCACCAATGAACAGTCCGGTCCGAAATTCAAAAATATTGAACCTGTGATGGCGGTCACCTGCTCAACGCGCCCAGCGGCCACCCGTTTGTAGTCCCTTACGGACCATAAAACTGTGTATAACGGCCATCACCTTTTATGTGTTTATTACAGGAGCTGTTACGAATGATAAACGAGTTTCATGTAATTACTTCAAGTAATGGATTTCTAAAAACTTGATATTTAAATATTTGATTGGAATATACCTAAATCACCAGTATGAATACAAATAAATGCCTGTGAATGCTTTTTATTCATTTTAAATAACTCATTTTACTTTGTTCATAACATCTAAACTTAAAATCTCTATATCTCCGGTCTTTAAAATTTCAAAAGTGACCATCTTTAAAAAATAAAAAGTCAAAATTGGTTTGAGATAGTGGTTTAAAATTTCAAGAATTGTTCCATATCATTAAGCGATGAACGTAGGACAACTTGATTTTCGAAATCTTATAACTAGGTGACTTTATTCCTGATTTCCCAAAAAAGAAACGCTTTTCGCCCTTTTTTATCAGACATCAATAAGATTTACAATTTTTGTCATTTTAACTTTCTTTTGGTCCTATGTGGTGACAAATATGATAGAGAATCTATGATTCGATTTTGGAAGCAATTATTTACTTGGCATGTCCTAAAAAACTTGTTGAGTGGCAGGGTTAAGGTGACAGAACCCCAAAAAATAAAAGTCTTAATTCAACCATTGTTATAATATGAGCTTCGAACTAGCAATAAATATGAAGTTATAGTTACTCAGAGTCTGAATACTATACAATATCCGTACCTGGGCTGTTAGGCATAACTAACTATTGACTAGGATCATGTTGATTTAACTATTCAACTATCATTATTATTGATTGATAGAGCTAGTAGCGAAGGTATTTTGTTTAATTTTAACTTTTTTATGTTGAAAAATATCAATTGTCAGGCCATTTAATTAGGAATCTTTCAGGCAAAATAATTTTCAGTTTTTAAACTTTCTTTTTATTTGAAAATCGGGCTTAATATGATTATTTTTTTAGTTAGGGTAATTTTTTTAATTGAGAAAGTCGATTTTACCTGCTTTATCTACATAAATAGTCATCGGATTGACAAAATATTTCATTCTCGGATTATTTAGACATCCTACAATGATATAAAACCATTATTACAATATGTTTAGAATAAACCAATTTTTGAGATACGTGGCCACGTGGAGATACATGCCCACGCTTAACATCTCTTATAGATCTACTTTCATCGTATGCTGTAAGCCAAATCATATGGTTTTTCGCGGGCGCTATCCTTAAGCCATTTTCAATGGGAAGAATCCAACTTTTCGTCACTATTCTAAACCCTAGTAGAAAGAATATAATGTAAGAACGACAATATTTGTCCTCTTAAAATAAACCAATAAATAAATTGGGAGCTGATCCCCTAAGGAATACAATGGACAATTCGAAAATATCCTATTTTCACTATCATTTGAGATACAGATATGGGATGAGAACTTTTAAATGCTCTAAGTATTTTCGATCAATCGATAAAATCATAATTCGACCTAATACAGCGTCCGATGTAAAGACCTCTTTGGAATACTAGAGATATTCGATGTCAAACGGATTGAGACAATCTACATCAATTGAAATACAAACTCGGTCTTGATTAGACGCAATTTCAAACTTGTAATGAGCTTAAAGAACGAGATTTCTGTAAATATGTTCGTTGTGTGTCACCATTATGATAATTTTTTCAAGAAAATACATCCTAAATTGTTGTTTTTCACCTTAATTAACTGAAAGTTAGTTATCCATTGTATTAAAAAAATATTCAACTAAAACGAAGCAGAATTGTTCACTCTGCAAATGGGAAACGGACATTTCGTCCCCTGAACATTCATTACCGGACACTGGTGGCCAGTGTTTCCCTTGTTTCCTCTGGTCCTAACAAATCTTGTATCCTCGGTCCCATTGCAACATCCATTGTCAAGTTAAAATTTTAATTTTATTTTAATATATTGCAATAAAATAGGTTTGGTCATAGCCTACTCTAATAATGCCTCACAGTAAAATAACCAAGGATGCAGTAATAGCCGGATGGATTAATACTCGATTAGCATAAAATCGTTAACCATGTAGGATAGGCATTAAGAATGTATTACCAGCATATAGAAACATGGCATCAAAGTACATATATCCGTTGCCAAAATTTCGATCAGTCATCATATCATTGCTCAACAGTTCATTTTATGCACGATTTTGGCCAGCTGTTTTAAGCCTACTTCTAAATGTTATTAAGGTAGAATCTTTGTGTGGAACTAAGATTAGTACGAGTTGATTTGAAAAATTTAGAATTTATCAAATGGAATATTGTTACATTCCTACGTTGCTATGGTAAAGCATTTTGATCAGTTTGAGCCATATCCTGCAAACTGTAAGAACTAGGTCTTCAAATTTGATCGTATTTGATAGGCAATTGGCTACTTCCTATTTAGGTAATAATACAATTTAAACTTCTAAATACACAGACTATAGAGTTATGCGACAATTTAGTGTTTTGGTCACATTCTTAAAATCAACCCATAACTCAAAACTCGTTGAATTTAGAAATTCAAGTTGTATTATCACCTGATAAGAAGTAGTCCATTGCCTATCAAACACAATCAAATTTGAAGATCTAGTTACTACAGTTTGCACGAAATGGCCCAAACTGACCAAAATGCTTTACCATAGCAACGCAGGAATGTAACAACATTCCATTGAAAAATTCTAAATTTTTCAAATCAACTCGTACTAATCTTGGTTCTACACAAAAAATCACACCTTAATACCATTTAGAAATAGGGTTAAAACAGCTTCGAAAATCGCTAAAATTGTCCTTAGAATGAACTGTTGCGCAATGATATGATGACTAATCGAAATTTTTCCAACGGATGTATGTACTTTGATACCATGTTTATATATGCTGGTAATACATTCTTAATGTTTATTCTGCATGGTTAACGATTTTAGGCTAATCGTGTATTAATCCATTCGGCTACTACTTCATCCCTAGTCCATAATTTTCAGTCTACTGTGAGGCATTATTAGAGTAGGCTATGGTTTGGTATATATTTTCCCAAATTTATGTACATATTATCAAAGCATTTGGCGAAATTTGAAAAATATGGTAGAGAGTAGTTTCCAATGGTTGACAAGGAGTTTTAGCGTGTTTAGATTCTGATGGTAATATTTCGAATCTAGTATATGATGAATTTTTTATTTGCCTTTTTCAAAAAAAGATGCGCAAAGAAAACAAATCTCAAAATATGCTAGAAACTTGTTTTCAACTGTTGACATGGGTTTTTAAGGGTGAGGATTTCGAAAAGCTTTTTACGAATTTATATGATCAATTCTTTGTTTACAATGTGGTAGAAAATATCTTCCAACCATTGATCTATTGTTATTAATAGTCTAGATTCCAAATATCGAATTTACGATTATATTGATAATCTTTTTATTTATAATACATTAATTAAGTAATCAATATTTGGGAATAGTACTTCGAAATCTTTTGAGATTCCTAAGCGCCGCAAGGCGAAACAGCGAATACAGTGTACGCCAGCAGCCCTGCACAAGTGTCCGAAACACGCTTGTATATTATAATACACATGCAGAGGGTTCAGATTAGTTAAGGATACCGCCCGTGAAAAATCCATAGGTTTGGCTTACAGCATATATCAAGAATAGAGATATATAAATGTTAAGCGTGGGCAGGTAGTGCAATTAAAAAATATTGAGACATGCCAAACAGTTTTTGGTTCACATTTCTAGTTTTTGAATTACAGCGTCTCAAAGTCGGTTTTTTCCGTTTTCCCTAGCACATCTTAATGGTAAGCCCTCCTGCACTCTGTGATTATTTTAAAGCACATGTTTGGATCAAATGCTTCGAAAATTTATTCATAGATAGTCTATCATATTTGCCACTTCATAGGACCAAAAGAAAGTTAAAATTTTAAAAATTGTAACTTTTATCGGTGTCCGAATAAAAAGGGCCAAAAAACGGCGAAAAAAGTCCGATTTTCTTTGCAAATCAGCAATAAAATCACAAATTTATAAAATATCAAAAATTGAGTGGTCCTACGCTCATCGCCTAATGATATGGAACAACTCCTGAAATATTCAAACCTCTATCTCAAAGCAATTTTGAGTTAAAATTTTTGAAAGACGGTCAATTTTGGAATTTTAAAGTCCCGAGATATAGGGATTTGAAGTTTTGATTGTAAGAACGATGTAAAATGAGCTATTAACGAAAAATAAAAGCATCCATGGACATTTAATCGCGTGTATACTAATTAATTACATAGATGTATTCCAACAGATTTTGGTGAAAATAGCAAAATTATACTGAAAATTCACAAATTACCTTGAGGCCCCTAACCCCGAATATTTTGAACCAATTAGGGAATGTAAATCATATTCCTAGCAGTACAATGTATAATTCATCGGTTTAGAATGAATAAAGAGCTACCAAAAAGTATATTAGGAAGTTAGAGCGAGAGTCTACGACTTTTAGTTTTCAAGTTAGGATTTTCGAAAAATGCTACGTCATCACGTGATAAAAATTTGAAACTTAGCATTCCATTCCATGTAGTACATTTATTATTTAAGAATCAGATATATACCGTCTTGAAAAGTATATTAGGAATTGAGAGCTAAGAATTTTGGTGTATATTTCCCGAGATATGGAGGAATCTGTTTTTGGACCATAAATGGGGGGGCTTTGACTAAAATTTGGAGATCAATGATTTGAACTTCCAAAATAATCATGTTGGGTGCTTCAAAGTTTCTGTATACATTGCTAGTGACTATTGCATTGTTTTTTGAGTATAATAGCTACTTTTGGGAACTTATTTCATGACAAGATTCACCATTTTCTAATATATTCAAAGTTCTCCATAGAATTTGTATTACAACAAAAACGATGATTAGTCTAGAAATATTTACTTTTTGACAAAGAGATGTTTGAGGAACCTATATATTATCATATATATCCTTTCATTTAAGATTATTATAGATTATATATCTTCAATAGTTTTTAAGCATTGACATCGAGCACTTTGGGGGCCATAGAGTGGTTTGATGTCCGAACTTTACCTACAATATACTATAACTTACGAACTAATGGTCCGATCTGAACAAACTTTTTTTTAAAATGTTCAGAATTTTTTTCTATACACAATAGCTAATATCACAACGGCCATTTCCCGAGCATTTTAGAAATGAAGTCCCTCATAAAGATATTTTTGATTGGATTTCAGGTGCCTCTTTTTCTAAATTCATCTGTTTTATAATATTTAAAGGGGCCAAAACCATTTTGAGGTTCGTATAATTGAAAAAATATCAGATAAGTTAGAAAATAATTGATGAATGCCCCGCAAAATCACGAATAACTTTCCGATTTTTAGTACGCCTGAGCTTTAGGTGCCCAGTTCTAGAATATCAAAATAAATACCGTCCAACAAGTACGATTAGATGGTAGACTACTCAATAATCCGATGGAATTGACAATAAAAAATTCCACAATTTTTTTTAATGTTTTGCGATGTTTTTCGAGGGCGGTATCCTTAACCACAAATTGAGACCTAAATTTGATGTTTCACTGCTAACTCCTTTTGTAAAAATTTAAAAATTCAAATTTAAAAATCAAATACACCAACTCTTTTCTTTCCACTGGTGTAATTATTTTGGATCTAGGACGAATACCTTTCGAGTTATAAGCGATTAAGTGGGACTTCGAATCGAAAAGATAACACTCGTGGTGACCCATAAGTTCTGTTACAAGCTTCATTAGGTGTAAAATTTCTTATACTCAAACGATCTTAGTTATTATTGTCCTTAGAGATTGTAATTCGAATATTTTCAATGATTTTAAAAGATTTTTCGATTCTATGACTTAGAAATGTGTTTTGTAATGTGAGTTTTGAGAAAGAAAATGTGTCCTGGTACGCAGCGAAAATCGTGAATCAGGGCCCACTGCTTTTCAAGTTATCTTCCCAGAGTCTTCAAATTCTAGGAAAAAATTAGCCCACACATTTTCCTCGAACACTCTAGATTTGTAGAGATATAAGATGTTCAGATCAGTGCATTTTGAAGACCTATTGGATCAGATTTTTTTGTGATGTGAAAAAAGTTGCCATTTGGGGAATTTTGCAAAATGTACCCAATTTGAACTGCAACTGAATAACTTTTCTCGTTTCTGAAAACGAATTCAGTGGATTTGTGAAATATTTCAATGGCGAATGAAAGGTACCTGGGCCCTTATTCACTAAACTTCCTAACTTAAGTTTTGCTTAACTTTAAGCAAAAACTAAATATTTGCTTAAACTTAAGCAAATATTTAGTTTTTAACTTAAGTCATGTCTGGGGTTGACTTAACTCTTAATTAATATCTTTGTAAATCGTGTTTCGGTCTATAAATTAGTATAAAAGCTTGTATGTAGTTTGATTTATTTCTGTTGTATGAATCATTGACGTACTAGGGGTGTTTTGTCAGTTCTATCATTGTGGTATTAAAATGAAAGTTGGCGAATAACTGCTATAATTTTATTAGTATCAAATGTTTTCGAAGAGTGATTGAGATGCGTAAAGAATCGAATTGTCTAAATATATCCATGACGTATTAAAATGATCTAAATAGAAGTTGGTGAATAACTACTATAGAATATGAATAATTATTCTACAAACGTTTTCCAGAACAAACATTTGAAAACAAACTACTATATAAACTACTGCTGGAAACAAGAACAAAATAAATTCGAAACATCTCACGGAATAAGAAATACTGAAACTAATGGCAGAAAAATCCAAACCCAGGGCGAAAAACTTTTCCTCTGAAGAAATAAGCTCCTTAGTGGATTTAATTCTAGAGAAAAAATCCCAACTGTTTGGCAGTTTGAGTGCTTCCATCAATTTCGAAGAGAAGAACACAGTTTGGGATGAAGTCGCGTCTGGATTGTCAACACTTCATGGCACATCAAGGAAACGAGACGATGTTCTCAAAAAGTGGTCCAACCTCCTGAGGAAGCATAAACCACTAATTGCCGATAAGATTGCTTCGATGAAAAAAACTGGCGGAGGTCCCCCTGGAAGTGAGCTAACTCCACTGGAGGAGAAAATCCAAAGCATCAAAGAGAAACAATTATTCGAGGGCATCGCTTCTGGGGTAGACATCACGAATGAACCTACTCACTCCCAAGTATCTTATGATTCTGATCAAATGGTCACAAGCCCTCTGTTTTCAACGGATGATGAGCAACCCAACCTGGCGGGACTACCCAGCCGACAAAGAAAGTTTTCTTACCCACTATCTGGCGAAACTGCAGATATGCAACTGACAAATACTAAACAGATTTTGTTAGAGAAGGAAGAAGAGAAGTTGACTGTAGTCAAAAGAATAGAGTCAAGTTTAGAGAGAATTGAATCGCATATGCAGAGAAAAGGAGATATGTTGCAGAATCTTCCAGAGATGATCGCAAACCAAAAAGCGATGTTATCTGCCTTGACACAGCCTCATATACATCCATTCACAGGACCATTTGCTCCGCCATCCTACCCTAAGAGTTTCCCTTCAGGACCTTTCTATCCTCCAAGTTCCAGTGATTATTAATTTACTAATCAGTACTATTTATGTTTACTATTTATGTTCACTACTCATGTGTTTACTTTGTAATCTTGATGATTTCAGATAACTAGTTATGATGTTGAGACAGTGAAGCAGCTTAATCAGGATACAATTGTCGAAAATAATTTCTTTAAATTAAAAATCATCGTGAATCGGGACATCATATCGGATAATCGAGACCCACCGTACTCTGAAAGTGTTCCGACGAAGCGGTTTCAACTGTATATTAAATTGTAGTTAAGAAAGGCTAATTGGAATTCAATACAATGTAAAGTCAAATAAAATTAATTTGACATGCAATGATAAAGCATAATTTGCTGGAAAAATTCTGTTACTATAGCTTCCCTCATTAGGATTCCGTTTTCTGAAGGTTCCTGCAGATAATCAATGCCAGGAGTGGGTTCATCCATTGATGTTTCGAGTTCGGTCTGGAGGCCATGGTCGATACACATGTTATGCATCACCATAGTAGCAATGATTATTTTACAACATTTTTCAGGACTTAAATGAGAGTCCCTCCTGTTTTATCCATGGACCTCCAACGACTCTTCCAAATACCGAAAGTACACTCAATTGTTTGGCGAACTTTAAGGAAAGCCCGATTATACCTTCTTTGCCCAGGTGTACCTGGAGAAGTTATATGAGTCATTAAATTAGGACGTAATCCATACGCACTATCACCTAAGAGCCACCCATGGACAGTTTTAATCCCACCACTTGTTATCTCCCGGGTGATGCCTGATTGACGCCAAATAAAAGCATCATGAGTACAGCCGGGCCATTTGACAACAGCATTGATCAGTGGCGGCGACAGGGTATGGCGCGGTAGTGCGACCGCCCCACAAGCCAAGTTAAGCAAATACAAAAGTATTGGAACACATTCTAATGTGTGCCACTTTTGCCAAAGTGGCAAAACCCATTGAATACAATATTAAACAAGTGTAAACATTGTGATATCAATGGAAACTGTCCCTCCGACCTCTTCAAATAAACTTTTGTTGATTTCCTTCAATGGGTCCGTCTCCCTGCCACCTGTGCCACTTATGGAATATAGTGGCACACATTAGAATGTGTTCAAATACTTTTGGCCAGGCAGTGTTATGTCTGTTCATTAGTTAGATCATCGATTTATGAATGAATTTGAAAAGTTTCTAACGGATTATAAGCATATTGTGCACGATTTCTTCCTTGTAAAATGACCCAATTTTTTTAAAAAAAAATTTATCTGCTGAATTATTTCAATTATTAATGCAGTTTTGCAGCTAACTCAGCGATTCAAATCTGTATTGAAAAAATTAAGATTGGCCTTTCCTATAATAGCTAACTTTTGACTTTTTCAACCGGTTCATTTAACTTTTTCAGTGCAGATTTGAATCGCAGAGTTATCTGCAAAACTGCATTAATAATCGAAATAATTCAACAGATAAAAATTTTTTTGAAAAAAATTGGTCAATTTACATGGAAGAAATCGGGCACACTATGCTCACAATCCTTTAGAAACTTTTCAAATTATTTCATGAATGGATGATCTATCTAATAAACAGACAGATTTTTGAAATTTTGAAAATTGTTAAAAATTCACACTAAAACACCCGAGGAATTTTATTTTCGGCAATTTTGACACTATTTTTTTCATAATTCTCTTTCTATTCGTAATATCAAAATTCTGTCTTTTCATTATGTCTTACTCTTAGTTTTCGCTTCCATGTTGAATTTGCAAAAAGTGATAACATTTATAATTGCTGAAAAAAAGGCTCAGAAGATAGGATTTAGAAAATATTTATATATTTCACTCAATTTTCATTAATTTTAACTGCTTTAGAATAATAAACAACATGCAAATATCCTTATTCGACAACTTATAGCAGTACTTAATTTCAAAATATGGTATATCAGAAATTTTCACCATCAAAAGTGTGAAAAACTGGTCATTGATGACTGGTCACCCAAAAATAACCACATTCGATAGTATCCGCCGGAATCCCAGATAAATAACTTCTTTGTACCATGTCAGATCATCATTTGAATGCTGAATTCGTGTCCCGCATTAAATTTCCAGCAATTTGATATATATAGACCATATTTGGAAAATTCTAGGGTTGCCCGTGCCTAGCAACGGCCAGCAATTTTTTCACATTTCTGGCCGTTGCTAGGAACCCGCAGCCAAAAAGATTCTCCAAATGTGTCCAATATATATCAAATTACTGGAAATTTAGTGCTGAGCACGAATTTAGCATTAAGGCTGGCCTTTCCTATGGGCATTTTGTTTTTTATCAAAAATTTGCCAAAATTCCTTTTTACCCATTTTAGGATCACTAAAGGGGTTCTAAACATTAATTTTGATTTTTAGAATCTCAATGCTAATATTTCGCCACTTAGAGCAACTTGTACCACCTGGTGTTGCCTAAAAAAGGACACATTTTGTCTCATATTCATAACTTCTTTGAACCATGTCAGATCATCATTTTAATGCTAAATTCGTGCTCGGCACTAAATTTCCAGCAATTTGATATATATAGTGGGTATATTTGGAGAAATCCTTTGGCTGCGGGTTCCTAGCAATGGCCAGGAATGTGAAAAAACTTCTGGCCGTTGCTATGCACGGACATCCCAAAAATTCTCCAAATATGGTCAATATATCTATCAAATTGCTGGAAATTTAGTGCTGAGCACGAATTTAGTATTAAAATGTGATCTGACATGGTTCGAAGAAGTTATTGATCTCGAATTCCGGCGGACACTATGGAATGTGGTTATTTTTGGGTGGCCATCAGAAATGGCAATTTTTCCCATTTTTGATGGAGAAAAATTTGATATACCATATTTTGAAGTTAAGTAGTGCTATAAGTTGTCGAATAAGGATATTTGCATGTTATTTAATATTCCAAAGCAGTTAAAACTAATGGAAATTGAGGGACATATATAAATATTTTCTAAATCATATTTTCTGAGACTTTTTTTCAGCAATTATATAGGTGATTACTTTTTGTAAATTCAACATAGGGACGAAAACTTAACGGTTTCTGATAGATCTCGAAGAGTGGAACATAATGAACAGACAGAATTTTGATAATACAAATAAAAAGAGAATTGAGAAAAAATAGTGTCAAAATTACTAAAAATAAAATCCCTCGGGTGTTTGGGGTGAATTTTTAACAATTTTCAAAATTTAAAAATCTGTCTGTTCATTAGTTAGATCATCGATTTATGATTGAATTTGAAAAGTTTCTAATGGATTGTAAGCATATTGTTTCCGATTTCTTGTAAAATGTAAAATGATTCAAATCTGCCCTGAAAAAATTAAATGAATCGGTTGAAAAAGTCAAAAGTTAGCTATCATTGGAAAGGCCAACCATAAAATGATGATCTGACATGGTTCAAAGAAGTTATGGATCTGAGTCATTTCGCTTCAAAAATGCATCCTTTTTTGGGCGACACCAGGTGGTACAAGTGGCTCTATGTGGCGAAATATTAGCATAGAAATTCTAAAAATCGTAATTAATGTTTAGAACCCCTTTAGGGATCTAAAAATGATTAAAAAGTACTTTTGGCAAATTTATGATAAAAAACAAAATGCCCATAGTAAAGGCCAACCTTATTTCTGAATTCGTGTTTAGCATTGAATTTCTAGCGATTTGATATATATATTAACCATATTTGGAGAATTCTTTGGTTGTCCGTGCCTAGTAACGCGATAAGGAATTTTTTCACATTCCTGGACTTTGCTAGCAACCCGCTGCCAAAAAAGTATATATCAAATGACTGGAAATTTAGTGCTGAGCACGAATTCAACATTAAAATGATGATCTGTCTTGGTTAAAAGAAGTTATAGATATAGGGAATTTCGCTTCAAAACTGTCTTTTTTAGAGTGACACCAGGTGGTACAAGTGGCTCTAAGTGGCGAAAATTGGCATTGAAAATCTAAAAATCAAAGTTAATGTCTAGAATCCTTTACGGTTCGAAAAATGATAAAAAAGTCTTTTGGCAAATTTTTGATAAAAAACAAAATGCCCATAGGAAGAGCCAACCTTAATTACTCCCTTTAAGACTAAGTATTTTTAGCATTTGATCCTTTGGCACATTTCACGAGTTATCATCATTGTATATGATGACGCAATAGGAGCTTTGAAAATTTCAACCCTGTGGGAGTTAATGGTTGGGATTGTTAGATTTATTTCAGCCTCTCTCTCCTGTTATTCTTACCCGTTTCGAGTTTGTATAACCATTAGATCACATATTTTATTTTAGAATCTCTGTTTGAGATGCCTGCTGAATTTTTAATTGGCCTCGTAATTGAAACTACTTCTTGTTCGGAACATTTTGGTGCAACATCCCAAAATGTCAGTGAAATCATATCTTTTGCTTGGTGCCTCGTGGATGTAATCAATCGTAAAACAATATCTTTGGACCAAACATCTGTTTATCCTCTTAATTCAAATGATATGGATTCGGATAAGTTCGAATCTCTTAAATCTGCTCCACTATTATGTGAGGTTTTATTAGAGTTAGAATCGAAAATTTCAACTATAATTGGTTCACTTGATCAAACTTGTATTATTACTGAAGACTGTTCTCCTTTGCGTAATTTATTACACCCAGAGGCTTTACGTAAAGACATTTTGTTGCATAGACTCTTTTTTACATATTTCAATTTACAAAAAGAATATATAAAAGCTTTTAATAAATCTGGCGAAGCTGATTCCTACACTCTTAAGAAAATTGCGAGTTCCATCGGATGTATTGACTTGTCTCATACATGTAAATTTCAGCCTATCAAAATCATGTCAAAGATAATACATGCTATTTTAGATAGAAATCACAAATTCCGAAGTCCAGATATTATCAATGAAAGTTATGAAATTTACCCATTTCCACAGGTATCTATAAAATTATCCTAAATATTTGTGATATGTAAATTATGGATACCGCCCTCGAAAAAGTTGCCTGACGTAAAAAAAAAAGAAAAAACTTTTTATTATTAATTCCATTGTATTACTCTGTGGTCCACCCTCTAGTCGTATCAGTTGGATGGTATTTATTTTGTTTTTTATGAGTTAATCCCCTGAAGTTTAGCGTTACTAAAAATTGAAAAATTATTCGAGGTTTTCGGCAAATTTATCAATTAGTTTCTTACTTATTTGATATTATGAAATGGACCACAAAATTGTTTTGGCCCCTTTGGAGATTAGATAACACAAATATTTAGAAGAAAGGGCATTATAATCCAATCAAAATAGCTTATAAGGGAGTCCATATCTAAAATGCTCCGGAAATGTCCACTATGATATCAGATATTTAGCGACAATTGCATCAGAAATAAAATTCTGATCATTTAAAAAAAAATAATTCAGATCCGACCATTTGTTCGTGAGTTATCGCTTATTATATGTAAAGTTCGGGTATAATATCTCTCTATGGTCTCGAAAGAGGCTCATGTCATATCGTAAAAACTATTCAAGAGCTATCTTATACACTAAGCGGACGAAAGTATTTCAACACTTGATTCTTTCCCATACAAATAATATTAAATGTATATTTTCATGAAGGGCAATACGTTCAAATTCTAAGAGATACTAAAAATCTGATTTCAGATTCGAAATCTACACATTCGAATTAGTCATAGTTGAACATGACTAATAAATTACTCAACTCAATGAACAATCTTATCAGCCTGAGCCACCATAGGTAATTCATTGCCATCATGTGTAGTGGTCAAAATGGGCGTATGTGGCATAATGTGGCACTGAATGATAATTATAAAAAGTTAGGAATTAATGATTAATTAGAAAATTAACCTGTGACTAATTTGAATGCGTATTATTCGAATCTGGAATCCGATTAGCTGTATCCCATACCGTTTAGAAGTAACCCTCTTCGTGAATAGACCCATTTTAGTATTATTTGTATGGGAAAAAATCATGTGTTTAAATACTTTTGTCCGCTTAGTGTATATTAAAATGCTAGGATTTTTTTTGTGTTTGTCTGAATTGATTGTAGAGTTGGCAAGTCGTAGAGATATGAAAATTGGCATGTAGGTGTCAAATGATATGACGACGATTAAGTTCTGAGATCTAAGCGAAATTTTCACACCTCTACAAAAAAAATGGAGAACAATTTTTCACACCTTTTCAATACAATATACTATATGACTTAACTCTCACAATGGAAATTATTGTACGACACTACAATGCATATTTTCACCCCTTTATATACATATTTTCATACCATTCGACGAATTTTGTAAAATATGCTAGAGACTAGCTTCCAACGGTATACATGGGGTTTTCAGGGGGATAGATTTCGAATATCATCTTTTCGAGTAAATTTGATGATCAATTTGTTTACTTTTGGTTGCAATAGATACATAAAGTAAACAAATCTCAAAAATATGCTATAACTTGCTTTCAACGGTTGAATTCGGGTTTTCAAGGATGTTGATTTCGAATATCATATTTTCGAGTGAATTTGATGATCAATTTGTTTACTTTTGTTTGCAATAGATGCATAAAGCAGACAAATTACAAAAATAGGCTAGAGACTAGCTTCCAAATGTTGACATGGGTTTTTTAGTGCTGTAGAATTCGAATATTATATTTTCGGAT
>OY725496.1:1942456-1958406 GCA_963281255.1 Aphrocallistes beatrix
CATCAAACCTCTCTATGGCACCGAAAGTGCTCGATGTCAATGCTTAAAAACTATTGAAGATATATAATCTATTATAATCTTAAATGAAAGGATATATATGATAATATATACAGGGTGTCAGATAATTATTTTCAAAACATTGTTTTATCATTCATGGTTCAGAACCTAGAGCAACTATGACTAGCTGCATTTTGCTGGTGGAAATGAACCTAAGTAGGCTTTGACTAAATTTAAAATCATTCATTTAAGTGGACAATTTGATTTTTAGGTTGAAAATCGTTACGTCATCATGATGACGCGACTTTTTTTATTGATTTTTATTGATTGATATTTTTACAATTATTTGCTAGATAATTTGTTCTATTATGTCTCAACTATCAAAGCGCATTCACATACGAATCTTATTAGATGGTAAAAAGCACTCGATTGAAGAAATTAGTCGACTTGTAGGTGTGTCTATCAAGACTGTTTACAATGTAAATTCTAGCATTAAATCAGGAGTTGGGATTAAACACAAGAAAGGCGCAGGTAGACCCTCTAAACTTATTCCTCAAATAAAGAAATTTGTCGCGAAATCCATTAGCTTGGATCCTACTACCTCTATACGAACATTGACATCAAAATCACCAGTGATTATCTCTCGAGATATAGTACACAGATGTCTTCGTAACCTTGAGTACTCGAAGCCGTATCCAGTAAAAATTCCGATGTTAAGCGAAAAGAATCGCCTTTATAGGGTAGAATGGGCTAAGTGCAATATGTCAAGAAGATGGGAACACTCAATTTTTGCTGATGAAGCTTCTATATGGCTATCAAGAGGTCGTGTCAGAATGTGGACCAAAAAAGGTCAAATTCGCCTGCAACCCACTTGCAAACATACACAGAAAATACACATCTGGGCTGCATTTTCGTCCGTAGGAACATTTCCTTTATGCATATTCACTCAAAATCTTGACTCGTCCCTATTTACAAAGATATTGGAGGTTCATTTATTAGCACAAGCAAAAGTATTTCACAATAAAGAGTGGGTTTTGGTTATGGACAACGATCCAAAGCACACCTCGAAGGCAACAAAGGCTTGGATGAACGAAAATATGCCTAATAGGAGGTTAGAGTGGCCAAGCCAAAGTCCAGATGTTAATCCAATAGAAAATCTCTTTGGTTGGATCAAGAACGAACTGTCCAAACGCAGTCCAAAGAACATTTCGGCCCTTAAAAGTGAGCTTAATGACATTTGGAGCAATATCGATCCTGTATTCCTAGAGCCTTACTGGTCTTCTATGCCTAAAAGATGCCGTCTCTTAATAGATGGAGATGGTTATAAAATTGATTATTAATATATTATCATAAATGAACACATAAAATGATTGATATATGCCTGCATCATCTACTTCTTCGCATATAATCAAATTAAAATTTGAAAATAATTATCTGACACCCTGTAGGTTCCTCAAACATCTCTCTGTCAAAAAGTATATATTTCTCGACTTATCATCGATTTTATTGTAATATAAATTATATGGAGAACTTTGAATATATTAGAAAATGGCGAATTTTGTCATGAAATAAGTTCCCAAAAGTAGCTATTATACTCAAACAACAATGCAATAGTCACTAGCAATGTATACAGTAATTTTGAAGCACTCAACATGAATATTTTGGAAGTTCAAAGCATTTATCTCCAAAATTTGGTCAAAGCCCCCCATTTATGGTCTAAAGACAGATTCCTCCAAATCTCGGGAATATACACCCAAATTCTTAGCTCTCAATTCCTAATATACTTTTCAAGACGGTATATATCTGATTCTTAAATAATAAGTGTACTACATGGAATGGAATGCTAAGTTTTAAATTTTTATGACGTGATGACGTAGCATTTTTCGAAAATCCTAACTTTAAAACTAAAAGTCGTAGACTCTCGCTCTAACTTCCTAATATACTTTTTAGAAGCTCTTTATTCATTCTAAACCGATGAATTATACTTTGTAGTGCAAGGAATATGAATTATATTCCCTAATTGGTTCAAAATATTCGGGGTTAGAGCCCTCAAGGTAATTTGTGAATTTTCAGTATAATTTTGCTATTTTCACCAAAATCTGTTGGAATACATCTAATTCATTAGTATACATGCGATTAAATGTCCATGGATGCTTTTATTTATCGTTAGTAGCTCATTTTACATTGTTCTTGACCTCAAAACTTCAAATCCCTATATCTCGGGACTTTAAAATTCCAAAATTAACAAAAAATTTAACTCAAAATTGCTTTGAGATAGAGGTTTGAAAATTTCAGGAGCTGTTCCATATCATTAGGCGATGAGTGTAGGACTACTCGATTTTCGATATCTTATAAATTTGTGATTTTATTGCTGATTTCCAAAGAAAATCGGGCTTTTTTCGCCGTTTTTTGTGCTAGGGAAAAACGGAAAAAATCGACTTTGAGACGCTGTAACTCACAAACTAGAAATGCGAACCAAATACTGTTTGGCTCAATACTCAATATTTTTTAATTGCACTACATGCCCACGCTTAACATCGTATATATCTCTATTCTTGATATATGCTGTAAGCCAAACCTATGGATTTTTCACGGGCGGTATCATTAAATATTTTAGAAGTAGATGATAAAACCTCCCGAATTGGATTTGCTAATTTCCGGGAGGGTTGGTAACCCTAACAGAGAGTTGGCTTCAAAATATGATTTAAACGAGTTACGATATGTCGATTGAAGCAGAACAAGGATAACGTCACTGAACAGTATGAATTTGGCCGCGTTAGTATTTCTACCAAGAGAAAAAGAACGATATATTTTTAGTTAGTTGATACAGCGTTGCTGGGATGGTTCCTGGTAAACGCTGCACAACCTGGCTTAGTGGGAACTATTCTGCTTGAAAAAGCTATTCAGTTCGCCAAAATGCTAGGGTTTAGCGAGGAATTCCAGAATAAAATTGATATAAATTGGAAAATTGACATAAATTGGATAATTCCAAAGCACGGTATTCTATCATCACGAAAAGAATTCATGATGAATCAGCCTCAGCGCCTTTAGACCAAGTTTCTATGTGGATGGAAACCATACTCCAGGAATAACACATACATTTCAGATGGGAAACATTTTCAATATTGATGAAACGGGTCCCTTTTGGAAATTACTGCTGAACGTACCCTTCAATTTAAAGGAATGGATTGTAAGGGTGGCAAGCACGCTAAGGACAGGATTACAATATTAGTTGGGGCTAGTGCCCTCGGCGAAAAGCTACCGCTGATGGTTATCGGAAAATCCCAATAACCAAGATGTTTTGCTAACTCCCACATTCCGCAAGTTTTTCTCGTGCAAAACCCGACTTGCTAATAAGCGAACTCTACTGTACTACCAGGGGCGGATCCACCGGGAGGGGGGAAAGGGAGGCCATAGCCCTCCTGAGAATTTTTAGCGGATTGACAGTACAGGATACTTCAGTGAACTCAGGCTTGTGAAATCTTATCTGAGACCTAATATGCTTGAAGAGGATTATACAGTTTGTGGGTCGTGAACCTTCTTTAATTGACCTCATTTTTGTATCAGCGCATTCAACATGTTCTCCTAATAATAAATGCCCAATGTGTTGGGAAGCTACCAGATTTGAACGACATGCACTAGCCCAATCTCAAATTTTACTCACAAAACTTGGAGTGCTGATGATAATACTTCATAGGTTTTCAAATTTTTTTTTAATTGTTTGAGTAAAATTTCTCGCATCAATGCACTAAGAGGGATCTGATTGACAACACCCACCAGCGTTTAGATCACAGGAATGCGCTCGTTTACTTGTCTTGACATGCTACAACATTTTGAAGAAGGAGATGGCACTAAATTAAGTTTACAACTCCCGTGATGGAAGAAATTTATCTTCTAATTATTAGTGGTTCAATTTTTCACATTTCCCACCCCAATCAGAATCAAAGGAGGAAGGAATTGTGTTCAAAAACATTATGCAGCTTAAATCAATTGGTGAGATTTCAAACAATCAATTTTAAAAAGGTCTTCAATGTTGCGAGATTCTGGAATTCGTTGTCTCTGACAGTGGAATATTATTATGAAAGAAGAAGAAATTATGTACGGATAATAAGCAGTTTATTTCAGTTAGTATAAACTGAAGAGTGTAGACCATAGTAAATAAAAGTATCAACTTGATATTAAGGAAACCTTTGTTCTGACTGTGACAAATATTGTCCATATTTGATAAAAATGAAGTGAACAGTGTAGAAAGTCCAATCAAATTGAATATGGATACCTTCAGGAAACAAGTTGACCATATTTTGAGATACAAATACGAAAGCTGTGTTATTTTTTATTGAAACAGTGAATTTATGATGTTGATTGAAACTAGAACCTGGCAATACTTGAGAGAACTCTTCGCTGTGTTATAGGGATCTTAGGCTGTATCATCCTCCTAGCGTGATACATAGAGGACTCAACTTCATAAAATGATATTCTAGATGCATATAAACTATCCCTAGTTGTATGGTCAAATAATTCCCTTAAACTTCCATGCGTTTTGGGGCCATTTTATTATACTTGGTTTTCAATGCAAGTACCTCTGAATTGTATTCTTTGACCACATGACTATGGGGGTGAATTAGGAGTTACTAGGTTCGATTCGTTGTTCAATATACTTGTCCTATTCTTTAGGCCTATCTGGCCCATAACCGACGATGCCGGGTAGAGCCGGGTATGAGCCGGGTAGAGCCGGGTCAGGCCGGGTAAGGGCCGGGTAGGGGCCGGGTAAGAGCCGGGTAGGGGCCGGGTAGGGGCCAGGTAGGGGCCGGGTAGAGCAGGGTATGGGCCGGGTAGGGCCGGGTAAGAGCCGGGTAGGGCCGGGTAAGAGCCGGGTAGGGCCGGGTAAGAGCCGGGTAGGGGCCGGGTATGGGCTGGGTAGAACAGGGTATGGGCCGGGTAGGGCCGCCCGGCCCATGCCGGTTGGCCGGGTGGGTCCGACGCCTATGTATACGGTACATGTCATTTTCATTTCTGTCCAGAATTATACCCATGATGTTTCGAGGATCACCTCTACCGCGATCCACTAAACGGATTGGAATAATTACATTATCTCCAGTGTTTCTAGCAACCTGCTCAAGACGATGCGTTTCAACATGCGTTCTGCCTGAGCTAACTGTCCTTCAGCTGCTCTCTTGCTGTAGAGTTGAATGTGTCGTGCCGTATTTGGATAGCTGTTTCCTGAGACGAAGGAGCAGATGAGGATGTTGAAGAAGTAGCTTCTGAGGGATCAGGTGACGTGTCTTCTTGTGTAGGAAGATTTGGAGAAACTGGGGTCTGGTTACCTGAAGAGACTTGAGAGGGGTCAGATTGCTGATATGCAGCCATCAGGTCGTCTTCGGACACAAGGCGTTCTAGGATTTCACTAGGAAGGGATACTGAACGTAGTCCGACTTGTGCATCACATCCAAACAGGGCCTTGAATGGGGATTGTTTAATTCCAGAATGGTAACCACTGTTCTTCTGAAACTTTATAGATTTTAAACTACAAATTTGAGAAAGGGGAATGCAAAAAATGGTGTTATAAAAGGGGGGAATTAGAGGAAAAAGTTTGGGAAGCACTGCCATAGCAGGCCATAGACAAAGCAACGTTCACACATTAATACACAATACGTTTACTTTTTGATTTGTGAAGCAAAAATTCATAATATGATTCAGTCAATCCGTCAAAAAAACCGACCAATGATTCAGTCAATTTGTAAATTGCCTAATTAAATCAGGCAATTTATAAATTCACTGCAAATTTCAGGCAATTTACAAATTCACTGCTTTTACACATTGACTCTAACTATACAATCGAACCTGCTATAACGGCCACTCTATATAACGGTAACCTGTCTATAGCGGTCACCAATGAACAGTCCGGTCCGAAATTCAAAAATATTGAACCTGTGATGGCGGTCACCTGCTCAACGCGCCCAGCGGCCACCCGTTTGTAGTCCCTTACGGACCATAAAACTGTGTATAACGGCCATCACCTTTTATGTGTTTATTACAGGAGCTGTTACGAATGATAAACGAGTTTCATGTAATTACTTCAAGTAATGGATTTCTAAAAACTTGATATTTAAATATTTGATTGGAATATACCTAAATCACCAGTATGAATACAAATAAATGCCTGTGAATGCTTTTTATTCATTTTAAATAACTCATTTTACTTTGTTCATAACATCTAAACTTAAAATCTCTATATCTCCGGTCTTTAAAATTTCAAAAGTGACCATCTTTAAAAAATAAAAAGTCAAAATTGGTTTGAGATAGTGGTTTAAAATTTCAAGAATTGTTCCATATCATTAAGCGATGAACGTAGGACAACTTGATTTTCGAAATCTTATAACTAGGTGACTTTATTCCTGATTTCCCAAAAAAGAAACGCTTTTCGCCCTTTTTTATCAGACATCAATAAGATTTACAATTTTTGTCATTTTAACTTTCTTTTGGTCCTATGTGGTGACAAATATGATAGAGAATCTATGATTCGATTTTGGAAGCAATTATTTACTTGGCATGTCCTAAAAAACTTGTTGAGTGGCAGGGTTAAGGTGACAGAACCCCAAAAAATAAAAGTCTTAATTCAACCATTGTTATAATATGAGCTTCGAACTAGCAATAAATATGAAGTTATAGTTACTCAGAGTCTGAATACTATACAATATCCGTACCTGGGCTGTTAGGCATAACTAACTATTGACTAGGATCATGTTGATTTAACTATTCAACTATCATTATTATTGATTGATAGAGCTAGTAGCGAAGGTATTTTGTTTAATTTTAACTTTTTTATGTTGAAAAATATCAATTGTCAGGCCATTTAATTAGGAATCTTTCAGGCAAAATAATTTTCAGTTTTTAAACTTTCTTTTTATTTGAAAATCGGGCTTAATATGATTATTTTTTTAGTTAGGGTAATTTTTTTAATTGAGAAAGTCGATTTTACCTGCTTTATCTACATAAATAGTCATCGGATTGACAAAATATTTCATTCTCGGATTATTTAGACATCCTACAATGATATAAAACCATTATTACAATATGTTTAGAATAAACCAATTTTTGAGATACGTGGCCACGTGGAGATACATGCCCACGCTTAACATCTCTTATAGATCTACTTTCATCGTATGCTGTAAGCCAAATCATATGGTTTTTCGCGGGCGCTATCCTTAAGCCATTTTCAATGGGAAGAATCCAACTTTTCGTCACTATTCTAAACCCTAGTAGAAAGAATATAATGTAAGAACGACAATATTTGTCCTCTTAAAATAAACCAATAAATAAATTGGGAGCTGATCCCCTAAGGAATACAATGGACAATTCGAAAATATCCTATTTTCACTATCATTTGAGATACAGATATGGGATGAGAACTTTTAAATGCTCTAAGTATTTTCGATCAATCGATAAAATCATAATTCGACCTAATACAGCGTCCGATGTAAAGACCTCTTTGGAATACTAGAGATATTCGATGTCAAACGGATTGAGACAATCTACATCAATTGAAATACAAACTCGGTCTTGATTAGACGCAATTTCAAACTTGTAATGAGCTTAAAGAACGAGATTTCTGTAAATATGTTCGTTGTGTGTCACCATTATGATAATTTTTTCAAGAAAATACATCCTAAATTGTTGTTTTTCACCTTAATTAACTGAAAGTTAGTTATCCATTGTATTAAAAAAATATTCAACTAAAACGAAGCAGAATTGTTCACTCTGCAAATGGGAAACGGACATTTCGTCCCCTGAACATTCATTACCGGACACTGGTGGCCAGTGTTTCCCTTGTTTCCTCTGGTCCTAACAAATCTTGTATCCTCGGTCCCATTGCAACATCCATTGTCAAGTTAAAATTTTAATTTTATTTTAATATATTGCAATAAAATAGGTTTGGTCATAGCCTACTCTAATAATGCCTCACAGTAAAATAACCAAGGATGCAGTAATAGCCGGATGGATTAATACTCGATTAGCATAAAATCGTTAACCATGTAGGATAGGCATTAAGAATGTATTACCAGCATATAGAAACATGGCATCAAAGTACATATATCCGTTGCCAAAATTTCGATCAGTCATCATATCATTGCTCAACAGTTCATTTTATGCACGATTTTGGCCAGCTGTTTTAAGCCTACTTCTAAATGTTATTAAGGTAGAATCTTTGTGTGGAACTAAGATTAGTACGAGTTGATTTGAAAAATTTAGAATTTATCAAATGGAATATTGTTACATTCCTACGTTGCTATGGTAAAGCATTTTGATCAGTTTGAGCCATATCCTGCAAACTGTAAGAACTAGGTCTTCAAATTTGATCGTATTTGATAGGCAATTGGCTACTTCCTATTTAGGTAATAATACAATTTAAACTTCTAAATACACAGACTATAGAGTTATGCGACAATTTAGTGTTTTGGTCACATTCTTAAAATCAACCCATAACTCAAAACTCGTTGAATTTAGAAATTCAAGTTGTATTATCACCTGATAAGAAGTAGTCCATTGCCTATCAAACACAATCAAATTTGAAGATCTAGTTACTACAGTTTGCACGAAATGGCCCAAACTGACCAAAATGCTTTACCATAGCAACGCAGGAATGTAACAACATTCCATTGAAAAATTCTAAATTTTTCAAATCAACTCGTACTAATCTTGGTTCTACACAAAAAATCACACCTTAATACCATTTAGAAATAGGGTTAAAACAGCTTCGAAAATCGCTAAAATTGTCCTTAGAATGAACTGTTGCGCAATGATATGATGACTAATCGAAATTTTTCCAACGGATGTATGTACTTTGATACCATGTTTATATATGCTGGTAATACATTCTTAATGTTTATTCTGCATGGTTAACGATTTTAGGCTAATCGTGTATTAATCCATTCGGCTACTACTTCATCCCTAGTCCATAATTTTCAGTCTACTGTGAGGCATTATTAGAGTAGGCTATGGTTTGGTATATATTTTCCCAAATTTATGTACATATTATCAAAGCATTTGGCGAAATTAGAAAAATATGGTAGAGAGTAGTTTCCAATGGTTGACAAGGAGTTTTAGCGTGTTTAGATTCTGATGGTAATATTTCGAATCTAGTATATGATGAATTTTTTATTTGCCTTTTTCAAAAAAAGATGCGCAAAGAAAACAAATCTCAAAATATGCTAGAAACTTGTTTTCAACTGTTGACATGGGTTTTTAAGGGTGTGGATTTCGAAAAGCTTTTTACGAATTTATATGATCAATTCTTTGTTTACAATGTGGTAGAAAATATCTTCCAACCATTGATCTATTGTTATTAATAGTCTAGATTCCAAATATCGAATTTACGATTATATTGATAATCTTTTTATTTATAATACATTAATTAAGTAATCAATATTTGGGAATAGTACTTCGAAATCTTTTGAGATTCCTAAGCGCCGCAAGGCGAAACAGCGAATACAGTGTACGCCAGCAGCCCTGCACAAGTGTCCGAAACACGCTTGTATATTATAATACACATGCAGAGGGTTCAGATTAGTTAAGCATTTCTGAGTATTACCTAAACACTTTCGTTGGTATGTTTACTACTTATGTTTGATATCTTAAATTTATTATAGTGCATAGCAATAAAAAATGTTATGTGCATATTTTCACATCTTTATATATATTTTTTCACACCATTTGACGAATTTTGAAAAATATGGTAGTGACTAGCTTCCAACGGGTGACATGGGGTTTTCAAGGGTGTAGATTTCGAATATCATATTTTCGAGTTAATTCGATAATTTAATTGTTGTTTTTTTTACAATTGATGCATAAAGTAAACAAATCTCAAAAATATGCTAGAAACTTGCTTTCAATGGTTTACATGGGTTTCTGGGGGTGTAGATTTCGAATATCGTATTTTCGAATCTATGAGATAAATTTATTGTTTACTTTTGTTTACAATAGATACATAAAGTAACCAAATTACAAAAATAAACTAGAGACTAGCTTCCAACGATTGACATGGGATTTTCAGGGGTGTAGATTTAGAATATTATATTTTCGGATCTATATGAGAAATTATTTGTTAACTTTTGTCTACAATATTTATATAAAGCAAACAAATTCCCAAAATAGGCTAGATTGAATAACTCCAGACGCCCGATTCTACAGGCACAAAGTGTACGCAAGCCGCGCAGCGTATGCAAGCGAAGCGCGCTTGTACCCAATAAAACTAAGTAAATACTTAGTTTTACTGTTTAAGTTGTTTTAGTCTAGTTTTAGTTTAAGTCGATCTGAGAATAAGGTAGGAGCCTGGTTTAGATCAAGAGATGCAGCTGCAAGAGCGGAATGCACCACATCGAGTTACATGCTCCTTGATCATCCAAAGTCTACACCACGTCATGGTGATGCTACATCAATGCTATACCGCGATAACATGACAGTCAAGTGCCATTATTCTGGAGCACTTTCTTCTCTTGAATTCTCTGACTGGATTCTTTGTTCAAAAGATATTCGCCTGCATATCTTTTTCATCTACAGAACGCCATTCTCCAAAAAATACGTCTCTACCTTCCTCGAGCAACTCTCATTCATAGCATTCTATAAATAAGGCAATGGCAGTCACTATTTTTTTTTGACCAAGGATTGGTTTGTATATTCAAATTTACATTCATCCATTATACATTATATATGATTAATTATGCATTTTTAAGTGACCCTACTGACAAATATCCTTACTATTAATACTCGATTAATGTATATATCCTTACCTAAGTTGACTAATTCATTAAAAAATGGCAAAGAATTATGAATTATTCAAATAATTCAAGCATGAATTAGTCAACCATAAGCTAAGTTGACTAATTCATGAATTAATGAATAATTCATAATTCCTGAATTAGGAATTATTCATAATTCAGGGAATATGAATTATTCGAATGATTCAGAATCCTGAATTAAGAAATATTCGAAAAATTCATTCATATAGTAATTTATGATATTTTGTTGCAAAAACTTTCGATTTTGAATAATTCTTCTCAGGCTTGATGAATTATGAATTATTCGAATTATTCGAATTATTCATTAATTCATGAATTAGTCAACCTAAATCCTTACTATTAAAACTCGATTAAAGTTTGTATATATATATATCTGTTACAAATTGATTGAAGAAACTGCCAGGTACAGAAAGCTGATTTTTGGCATGTGGGAGTCTTTTGGCTATAGCTCCAGTAAGTTCGGAGCTCAAAGCAAAATGTCGACTCATCATGGAATTATGACGTCATTGTCACATTTAAAAAGTTAAGCAACACAGTTATTCGGGCATAACTCAGTCATTATAGGAGATAGAAGGCTGAAATTTTAATAGAATCTGTATACTAACACGTCTCCCATATGAGGCAACTATCATCAAAAAATGATGACTCATCACTTTGCTATGACGTCATCATTACTCATCAAAATTTTAAAAATTGACAAATTTGGTGATTTTTCGAGTGATATCGATTTTAAAACTAAGATGGACATATTCAGAGATGATATCTCCCTTATAATTAACCAATGTCACCTCTAGGCGACCGAAGAGAGCCTCCGGCGGACACGAAGTGTCCGCCAGCCGCGCAGCGCAAGCAAGCGAAGCGCGCTTGTATATATATATATCTGTTACGAATTGATTGAAGAAACTGTCAGGCCCAGAAAGCTGATTTTTGGTATGTGGGAGTTTTTTGGCTATGGCTCCAGTAAGTTCTGAGCTCAGACGAAAATGTCGACTCATCATGGAATTATGACGTCATTGTCACATTTTTAAAAGTTAAGCAATACAGTCATTCGAGCATAACTCAGCCATTTTAGAGATAGAAGGCTGAAATTTCAATAGAATCTGTATACTAACATACCTCACAAATGATGCAACTATCACCAAAAAATGAAGACTTATCGCTATGTAATGACGTTATCATTACTCATCAAAATTGAAAATTTTTGTGATTTTTCGTTCGATATAGTAACAGTAGGACAGACGTATTTAGAGTTGTTATTTCCCTTATAATTAATCAATGTAACCCCAGGCGCCCACAAAGTGTCCGCCAGCCGCGCAGCGTAAGCGAAGCGCGCTTGTGACCATTAATCAGGGTTGGCAGGTTTTGTCCACTTGGACAAAACCTAGTGGTTTTAACCAGGTTAAAACCGTCCTGTCCATAACCTCTTGGGTGGACAAAACTGGACAAAACCTCAAAATTTAATTCATATTCCTCATTAACTGGAAGTCTGGAACCATCAGTAAACTATTGTTAGTCATAAATCACTGTTCGTGTATAAGTAGATTTACGATGTAGCACTATTTAGATACAGTAGAGATACAGTCAAATAAGTAGTAGACATTTTAAATCCCCTAGAACCACAATTACATACAATTCACTCCGATTAACACATACTCCGGATAAGGAGTACAAAATTCCACGGTCCCTTGGTGTATGTGTTTACTGAGAGTCGACTGTATGTATAAAGTTATAAACAATTTTCTAGTTTGTTGACAAAACCTGTTGTATAGCATGGTTTAACCGGCATTCCTAAAGCTCCCACCAGACAAAACACCAAAGATGAATAAAATGTTTACATTTAGCGATTTTATTATACACACTACGTATAGATATTTGTACGTAATAATTCTGTTCATTAATGAGGCTCTAATTCCTATCAGAATACACACTGAGTATCCTGAATATCGAACTCCTCCAAATCTAGCTATTCTAAATTCTAATGTTCAGAAAAGAGACTAAATACTTATTAGCAATCTAGATCTCCCTGCCTTCCCGCTTGAAAATGCCTTGCTTCACGATTGAGACCTATATCATTGATGAGATTAGCAATTGATGTGTCGATCAGGTCTTCATGTTTGCAAGAATCACAAGTAAGAAAGGTCTATTAATCAAGAAGGTACTGATACACTTCAGCTGACTGTTCCAGCGTGTAACAATTGGTAACTGTGGCTTAACCGATCCAGTTTGATTGGATAAAAGGGATCCTGGGACATGATGTTTTCGGAAGTATTTGTTAATTTCTGTGATCTGGTTTATAACTTGTGAGGGTGTGACATCCTTTGATAGCAAGTTTATTATATGAGACGCACAACCGTAGACTGTGAGTGAATCATCTTGGGATTTCAGCTTAGAACGCATTGATACCATTTTTCTCTCATTGTCAGTCACAATTGCGACAAGCTTGCATCCAAACTTTGCGTTAGCTTCTTTGGTAGCTTCAACAGCCAAGGTAGCACAATAAGTGGCTGTTTTCTTGTTTGTGCCTGTGTCGACAGAATTCACAAAGTAAGATTTTTCCCCGGTGTGTACAATGTGAATAATTACAGGAGAATTGTGTATATCGCTCCATCCATCTTGGACAAGGGTAACATCCTTTTCCTTGAGTGAAGCTGCCTGCTTCTATCACTTCATCATATATTTTGTCAAGAAGGGGGCCAGTTAGTTTTTTTCGTTTAGGAGGAGCATACCCTGGTCGAAGCATGTCAAAGGTCTGCTTGAAGATATCATGCTCTGCAAGACTAAAGGGGAGGTTGCAAGCATAGAACAAACGAGCAATCTGTGCATCAAGATCTTCCTTTTGTTGCATACTCGTCTTAAAGACGAAATCATTCATTTTAGGTTGCAGCCTGCGGAAAATACGCTTTTCGGTTTGAACATCAGGGTCATCACTGATTACTTCAACTTCAGAGCTCAACAAAAGTGAATTGCTAGTATGAGATTTTTTCGGTTGAACATTTGCCAATATGAGCTCTAAGTCTGCAAGCTTTGGAGCTAATACACAAACCACAATTGATGCATTTAGCTCTTGAAACTTTTCTGTCTTCCTCAATCTTCATGAAATATTGCCAAACCGAGTCTACTTGCCTCCCGCCTTGATTCATTGAATGAGCAAAATAATCAATCTATGGTAGAAAATGGAAATAGTCAATTCAACAATTAGATTTACTACAAATTATTGTAAGTAAGAGCGGCTTGCGAAACACACAGTCTCAACAAACCTGTTTTTCTTATATGGATTGGGGGTAAACTACTGTAAATATGCCTAATTTTACATAGCTTCACTTCAGGAATGTTTAGTTGTTTACACGTTTACACATCAATAATACACATGATCTAATTTGAGTACCTATATTAATCTTAATCCATATTACTGAATACCAAAGGAATCTATACTTAGAAAACATTTTGTTGCCCCTCTTGGCGCAAAGAAAATGTTATAATGATAAATCAAAACGATTCAGGCTATATTTTCAAACTCACAGGTTTTGTCCAGGTTTTGTCCAAGTTTTGTCGAGGTTTTGCCCAAGTTTTGTCCAGGTTATGTCCAAGTTTTGTCCAGGTTATGTCCAAGTTTAGTCCAAGTTTTGTCCAGGTTATGTCCAAGTTTAGTCCAAGTTTTGTCCAGGTTTTGTCCAAGTTTTGTCCAGGTTTTGTCCAAGTTTTGTCCAGGTTTTGTCCAGGTTTGTTCAAGTTTTGTCCAGGTTTTGTCCAAGTGTTGTTCGTGTCTTCCATGATAAATCGAATACAAAATATAGTTATGGTAATAAACAGGAGTTAGCAAGAAAATCCATTCATTGTCCTCGCTCTCTTTCCATCCTAAACTGTTTCGTACCCACTGCAATGATTTACAGTTTCCATTAGGTTTTGTCCAGTTTTGTCCGTTTTAACCTGTTAAAACCAGGTTTTGTCCACTGCCCTGTCCAAAACCTGTTTTGGACGGACAAACCCCAACCCTGCCATTAATTGTCAAGGCATATTTGATCTTAATAATTATTTTTATTCTGAAGAAAACAAATGACATATTATATAATTAAGATCACAATTACAAAATAAACATTGGAGTTAGAGAAGTACTATTGAGACGAACTTCTACTTCTTGATGGCAGACTATGGCTTGACTTAGCTTGAGACAGACTTGACTTAGCTTGAGAGACATACTTGACTTAGTTTGAAAGACTTGACATAACTTGAGACAGACTTGACTTAACTTGAGACAGACTCGACTAAGCTTGAGAGACAGACTTGACTTAGCTTAAGAGACATACTTGACTTAGTTTGAGACAGACTTGACATAACTTGAGACAGACTTGACTTAGCTTGAGAGACAGACTTGATTTAGCTTGAGGAGAGACTTGACTTTAATATTATTAAGTGATAGAAGGCTGAAATTTTAATAGAATGTGTATATTAATATATCGCACATATGATACAATTATAATCAAAAAATGATGACTCATCACTCAGTTATGACGTCATCATTACGCATCAAAATTTCAAAATTTGGCAAATTTAGTTATTTTTCGTGCGAAATCCATTATAACACTAAGACAGATGTATTTAGAGATGCTATCTCCCTTATAATTAATCAATGTGACCCCAGGCGTCCAAAGGGCGCCTCCGGCGGACACCAACCGCGCAGCACAAGCAAACGAATCGCGCTTGTATATATGAACATTAATCGAGTTTTAATAGTAAAGATAATTAGTAGAAATACAGCACACTACAGAAATGATAACTCTCTTTCTCATTCTCTCTCTCCTCATTCGGACTCTAGCTAGTGCACTAATATGCATTCAATTTATATAATAGATAGAATAAAGGGCACAATGAAACTACATAAGAGAAATAAGAATTAACAAAGTAATACAAATATACATAGTAGGAAATACTACAGAAGTAAACTAATAATTAAGAAAATGTCTTTAATTTACGCTTTTCTACAACTTTCGAAAGAACCATAGAATGATAATTCTTGACTTTATTTGCGAGAAAGCAATTCGCTGTGGTAAAAACAAGTTTCTGCACGATGCTCCAATTGAATACTTTATAGTTAAACAACACAATTAAATATTCTTCCAAGTCCATCAATGTGTTCAACTAATATTTTTCTAGAAGGCC
>OY725496.1:1958606-1981476 GCA_963281255.1 Aphrocallistes beatrix
TTGATTGAAGAAACTGCCAGGCACAGAAAGCTGATTTTTGGCATGTGTGAGTCTTTTGGCTATAGCTCCAGTAAGTTCGGAGCTCAAAGCAAAATGTCGACTCATCATGGAATTATGACGTCATTGTCACATTTTAAAAGTTAAGCAACACAGTTATTCGGGCATAACTCAGTCATTATAGGAGATAGAAGGCTGAAATTTTAATAGAATCTGTATACTAACACGTCTCCCATATGAGGCAACTATCATCAAAAAATGATGACTCATCACTTTGCTATGACGTCATCATTACTCATCAAAATTTTAAAAATTGACAAATTTGGTGATTTTTCGAGTGATATCGATTTTAAAACTAAGATGGACATATTCAGAGATGATATCTCCCTTATAATTAACCAATGTCACCTCTAGGCGACCGAAGAGAGCCTCCGGCGGACACGAAGTGTCCGCCAGCCGCGCAGCGCAAGCATGCGAAGCGCGCTTGTATATATATATATCTGTTACGAATTGATTGAAGAAACTGTCAGGCCCAGAAAGCTGATTTTTGGTATGTGGGAGTTTTTTGGCTATGGCTCCAGTAAGTTCTGAGCTCAGACGAAAATGTCGACTCATCATGGAATTATGACGTCATTGTCACATTTTTAAAAGTTAAGCAATACAGTCATTCGAGCATAACTCAGCCATTTTAGAGATAGAAGGCTGAAATTTCAATAGAATCTGTATACTAACATACCTCACAAATGATGCAACTATCACCAAAAAATGAAGACTTATCGCTATGTAATGACGTTATCATTACTCATCAAAATTGAAAATTTTTGTGATTTTTCGTTCGATATAGTAACAGTAGGACAGACGTATTTAGAGTTGTTATTTCCCTTATAATTAATCAATGTAACCCCAGGCGCCCACAAAGTGTCCGCCAGCCGCGCAGCGTAAGCAAAGCGCGCTTGTGACCATTAATCAGGGTTGGCAGGTTTTGTCCACTTGGACAAAACCTAGTGGTTTTAACCAGGTTAAAACCGTCCTGTCCATAACCTCTTGGGTGGACAAAACTGGACAAAACCTCAAAATTTAATTCATATTCCTCATTAACTGGAAGTCTGGAACCATCAGTAAACTATTGTTAGTCATAAATCACTGTTCGTGTATAAGTAGATTTACGATGTAGCACTATTTAGATACAGTAGAGATACAGTCAAATAAGTAGTAGACATTTTAAATCCCCTAGAACCACAATTACATACAATTCACTCCGATTAACACATACTCCGGATAAGGAGTACAAAATTCCACGGTCCCTTGGTGTATGTGTTTACTGAGAGTCGACTGTATGTATAAAGTTATAAACAATTTTCTAGTTTGTTGACAAAACCTGTTGTATAGCATGGTTTAACCGGCATTCCTAAAGCTCCCACCAGACAAAACACCAAAGATGAATAAAATGTTTACATTTAGCGATTTTATTATACACACTACGTATAGATATTTGTACGTAATAATTCTGTTCATTAATGAGGCTCTAATTCCTATCAGAATACACACTGAGTATCCTGAATATCGAACTCCTCCAAATCTAGCTATTCTAAATTCTAATGTTCAGAAAAGAGACTAAATACTTATTAGCAATCTAGATCTCCCTGCCTTCCCGCTTGAAAATGCCTTGCTTCACGATTGAGACCTATATCATTGATGAGATTAGCAATTGATGTGTCGATCAGGTCTTCATGTTTGCAAGAATCACAAGTAAGAAAGGTCTATTAATCAAGAAGGTACTGATACACTTCAGCTGACTGTTCCAGCGTGTAACAATTGGTAACTGTGGCTTAACCGATCCAGTTTGATTGGATAAAAGGGATCCTGGGACATGATGTTTTCGGAAGTATTTGTTAATTTCTGTGATCTGGTTTATAACTTGTGAGGGTGTGACATCCTTTGATAGCAAGTTTATTATATGAGACGCACAACCGTAGACTGTGAGTGAATCATCTTGGGATTTCAGCTTAGAACGCATTGATACCATTTTTCTCTCATTGTCAGTCACAATTGCGACAAGCTTGCATCCAAACTTTGCGTTAGCTTCTTTGGTAGCTTCAACAGCCAAGGTAGCACAATAAGTGGCTGTTTTCTTGTTTGTGCCTGTGTCGACAGAATTCACAAAGTAAGATTTTTCCCCGGTGTAACAATGTGAATAATTACAGGAGAATTGTGTATATCGCTCCATCCATCTTGGACAAGGGTAACATCCTTTTCCTTGAGTGAAGCTGCCTGCTTCTATCACTTCATCATATATTTTGTCAAGAAGGGGGCCAGTTAGTTTTTTTCGTTTAGGAGGAGCATACCCTGGTCGAAGCATGTCAAAGGTCTGCTTGAAGATATCATGCTCTGCAAGACTAAAGGGGAGGTTGCAAGCATAGAACAAACGAGCAATCTGTGCATCAAGATCTTCCTTTTGTTGCATACTCGTCTTAAAGACGAAATCATTCATTTTAGGTTGCAGCCTGCGGAAAATACGCTTTTCGGTTTGAACATCAGGGTCATCACTGATTACTTCAACTTCAGAGCTCAACAAAAGTGAATTGCTAGTATGAGATTTTTTCGGTTGAACATTTGCCAATATGAGCTCTAAGTCTGCAAGCTTTGGAGCTAATACACAAACCACAATTGATGCATTTAGCTCTTGAAACTTTTCTGTCTTCCTCAATCTTCATGAAATATTGCCAAACCGAGTCTACTTGCCTCCCGCCTTGATTCATTGAATGAGCAAAATAATCAATCTATGGTAGAAAATGGAAATAGTCAATTCAACAATTAGATTTACTACAAATTATTGTAAGTAAGAGCGGCTTGCGAAACACACAGTCTCAACAAACCTGTTTTTCTTATATGGATTGGGGGTAAACTACTGTAAATATGCCTAATTTTACATAGCTTCACTTCAGGAATGTTTAGTTGTTTACACGTTTACACATCAATAATACACATGATCTAATTTGAGTACCTATATTAATCTTAATCCATATTACTGAATACCAAAGGAATCTATACTTAGAAAACATTTTGTTGCCCCTCTTGGCGCAAAGAAAATGTTATAATGATAAATCAAAACGATTCAGGCTATATTTTCAAACTCACAGGTTTTGTCCAGGTTTTGTCCAAGTTTTGTCGAGGTTTTGCCCAAGTTTTGTCCAGGTTATGTCCAAGTTTTGTCCAGGTTATGTCCAAGTTTAGTCCAAGTTTTGTCCAGGTTATGTCCAAGTTTAGTCCAAGTTTTGTCCAGGTTTTGTCCAAGTTTTGTCCAGGTTTTGTCCAAGTTTTGTCCAGGTTTTGTCCAGGTTTGTTCAAGTTTTGTCCAGGTTTTGTCCAAGTGTTGTTCGTGTCTTCCATGATAAATCGAATACAAAATATAGTTATGGTAATAAACAGGAGTTAGCAAGAAAATCCATTCATTGTCCTCGCTCTCTTTCCATCCTAAACTGTTTCGTACCCACTGCAATGATTTACAGTTTCCATTAGGTTTTGTCCAGTTTTGTCCGTTTTAACCTGTTAAAACCAGGTTTTGTCCACTGCCCTGTCCAAAACCTGTTTTGGACGGACAAACCCCAACCCTGCCATTAATTGTCAAGGCATATTTGATCTTAATAATTATTTTTATTCTGAAGAAAACAAATGACATATTATATAATTAAGATCACAATTACAAAATAAACATTGGAGTTAGAGAAGTACTATTGAGACGAACTTCTACTTCTTGATGGCAGACTATGGCTTGACTTAGCTTGAGACAGACTTGACTTAGCTTGAGAGACATACTTGACTTAGTTTGAAAGACTTGACATAACTTGAGACAGACTTGACTTAACTTGAGACAGACTCGACTAAGCTTGAGAGACAGACTTGACTTAGCTTAAGAGACATACTTGACTTAGTTTGAGACAGACTTGACATAACTTGAGACAGACTTGACTTAGCTTGAGAGACAGACTTGATTTAGCTTGAGGAGAGACTTGACTTTAATATTATTAAGTGATAGAAGGCTGAAATTTTAATAGAATGTGTATATTAATATATCGCACATATGATACAATTATAATCAAAAAATGATGACTCATCACTCAGTTATGACGTCATCATTACGCATCAAAATTTCAAAATTTGGCAAATTTAGTTATTTTTCGTGCGAAATCCATTATAACACTAAGACAGATGTATTTAGAGATGCTATCTCCCTTATAATTAATCAATGTGACCCCAGGCGTCCAAAGGGCGCCTCCGGCGGACACCAACCGCGCAGCACAAGCAAACGAATCGCGCTTGTATATATGAACATTAATCGAGTTTTAATAGTAAAGATAATTAGTAGAAATACAGCACACTACAGAAATGATAACTCTCTTTCTCATTCTCTCTCTCCTCATTCGGACTCTAGCTAGTGCACTAATATGCATTCAATTTATATAATAGATAGAATAAAGGGCACAATGAAACTACATAAGAGAAATAAGAATTAACAAAGTAATACAAATATACATAGTAGGAAATACTACAGAAGTAAACTAATAATTAAGAAAATGTCTTTAATTTACGCTTTTCTACAACTTTCGAAAGAACCATAGAATGATAATTCTTGACTTTATTTGCGAGAAAGCAATTCGCTGTGGTAAAAACAAGTTTCTGCACGATGCTCCAATTGAATACTTTATAGTTAAACAACACAATTAAATATTCTTCCAAGTCCATCAATGTGTTCAACTAATATTTTTCTAGAAGGCCCACTTACTAGCTTTGCCAAAAGCTCTTTATTATTCTCGATGGCATAAAATGCTTTCCATAAAACAAGTATAGAATCCAAAACAGGCTCAGATGGGTACTTACTAAGGTCGCCACGGTCCGTTAAATGCAAAAGTTTAAACTCAGAATCCGAGACTAAATCAGGAAGAATTTCTTTATCAACTGTTAACAGATAAAGACAGACATGATATGGTTTCGTTGGTCTTAGGTACTGATGGATACAGTAGCCTGCAATAAAGGCCAATCATTAAAGCACCTGTGGACTGCATTCAATGGTTGATAATGGGAATTTCATTAAGAAAAGGATTGAAATTGAATTCAACATTACTAGTGGAATAATGAGAAGGAAAGGATGGCAAACAAGAGTCTTGTTGGTCAACAATTATATTTAATATGCTAGAAAGTTGGAGTCGACGGTCGGTTCAAGAATTTGTAGATAGGAGACATGGGAATTAGAACCCGACATCATACGATGCAGCCCGAAATGGTGCTCCAATGGATTTGTTTGTAAAAAAAATGACAACACATATGAAATACCACAAGAGTTATCGAATGATTAGTAAATCATTGATGACCTCCTTAATATGCTCTTTGGTTCGGGGTATATGGAATGACTGCTTACTGTTTTTAGAATCAGAGTCGTGTAATAAAGCAAGTTCTTGAAAAACAGATTCAATATGTCGGATGTCATTATTTGCAGGAATGGAAACGGGGATATTTTGTCCATGAAAATAGGCTGAGGCAGATAAATAGGAACTATTTTCAAAGGTACAAATGTGCATATATCCTTACTATTAAAACTCGATTAATGTTTATATGTATATATATATATATATATATATATATATATATATATATATATATATATGTAACGAATTGATTGAAGAAACTGTCAGGCCCAGAAAGCTGATTTTGGCATGTGGGAATCTTTTGGCTATGGCTCCACTAAGTTTTGAGCTCAGACGAAAATGTCGACTCATCATGGAATTCTGAGTCATTGTCACCTTTTTAATAATTAGAAATTTCAGTTTTTCGACTATAACTCAGCCATTTTAGGTGATAGAAGGCTGAAAGTTTAATAGAATGTGTATATTAACATACCTCACATATGATGCAACTATCATAAAAAAATGATGACTCATCACTCTGTTATGACGTCATCATTAGGCATCAAAAATTGACAAATTTGGTTATTTTTCGTGCGATATCGATTATAACAGTAGGAAAGACGTATTTAGGGATGTTATATCCCTTATAGTTAATAAATGTGACATCAGGCGCCCAAAGGGCGCTTCCGGCTGACACAGTGTCCGCCAGCCGCGCAGCGCAAGCAAGCGAAGCGCGCTTGTATATATATATATATTTCTTTCAGCCATCTAAGCGAGAGCAAACGTGATGTTATTTTCATCAGAAAACCATATAGACCAACTATTAGGTAATGAAATCAAGGTTAACTTATATTTTAAGTCTTTTAGAGAGTTGGTGATTAAAGCGATTAAAGTTCATCAAATTTGACAAAAGTTATTTTCTATCATTTTTAGATCCCTAAAGGGGTTCGAAACAATAATCTCGATTTTTAGAATTTCAATGCCAAAATTTCGCCACTTAGAGCTACTTTTACCACCTGGTGTCAATTAAAAATAAAAATTACCATACATTTTTTGGGGCGAAATGTCTCACATCTATAACTTCTTTTAATCATGCCAGATCATCATTTTAATGCTGAATTCGTAGTCAGCACGAAATTTCCAGCAATTTGATAAATATATATTGGACACATTTGGAGAATTTTTTGACTGCGGGTTCCTAGCAACGGCCAGGAATCTGAAAAAATTCCCGGCCGTTGCTAGGCAAAAAAGCTACCTTCCTTGTAACTAATCAAAGTGAGCCCAGGCACCCAAAGGGCGCCTCCAGCGGACATAAAGCGTCCGCCAGCCGCGCAGCGCATGCAATCGAAGCTCGCTTGTATTAATTAAAAGAACAGGAGGATTCAAAATAGGCGACTACTAAGTAGTATGTGTAATATAAAAGTTTTGAATAATATGTTATCAATAGTAGTATAAAATACATAATATTTATAATAAATGTAGGTACATAATTAGTATAATGTTTTGATAATAAATATTATGGTTTGATAAGTTACCATCTTGTCTTTCATCCTTGGTCCTTATTTTCTAAGTTACTGTCAGGCCTGTTGTATCGTATTTTGAGACGCTTATGTTACTGGACCAGGGATACTCAATGATAATTGTATACTATCGTATTTTGAGGCGTTAGCACACATTTACTTAAGTATAAATACTGACAAAGAAATTAATATTGTATATTTTGAACATAAATTTATACTTGTATTTTTTATTTGATTTCAATTTGACTTTTTCTGTTTTGAATTGGACTCTGACGAATATCAAAGGATAATTAAGTTTCTTACAGAAGAAACTTACCCTGAGGAGGCATTGGCGTCACGGAGTACGAAATGGAATGATAAAAGAAAAGTTTCCCCCTATTTTATCGGAGATTCCGGCAGACAAGGTTTGTTTTTATACATTTCTTTATTTAGGTTATGAAAATTGTTCCTTTTAGCATCCCTTCAGGGCTTCTAGCCTTTTCGAATCAACGCGCCCCAGATGTAGAGATTTGTTTTCGTTTACCCAAAAATGTACATTTAGATTGAAATTTGCTATAAATTTGACCAGATTCCATACATCATGTCAATTTTTTTTCTAAAATGCACGTACCCAGTGATTTAGGAATAACCAAATCAATTTCCTTAAATATTAACGCTTTTTCATGAAAATTAATAATTTAGAGGGTTAGTTTACATAGGTTTAATAACAAAAAGAGAACTCTAATATAATTAATAAATTCTTAGCACAGTGAATAGGAGTTGGTCCAGGCTGAGATGATAAGTATTTTAATTTAGTAGACTTAAATAAGTTGATTTTATTTCGCCTAAGAGAGGCCGGTTATCTTCACGCTTAGTTAATTCTGTAATCAATTTAAGCCCTACGACATACTACGAAGCTTTGCAATTGTTTCTTTTGCTTTCAAGTTATTTAGGGATAATATACCAACATTGAATATGAATAGTTTGTGAAGTTATAAGATTATGAATTCGAAATTCTGATATGACATATGTTCTGTTCTTACTTGAAGTCAATACACTTGTACAAATAATAATTTGACTAATCAAAGGGTATTTAGAGATTGAATAAATCCCATCGACTCATAAAACGATATTGAATTAACCAGCCGTTACTGGAATAACTATTCGTGACATGTAATAATAATATTGGTTATTACATCAAAGCACTTCTATGTTATTTATTATTCAGCAGCCTTCATGTTGCGTAAGATATTGAGTGATGAAGACATTTTATACTGTAATTCAACCCAATGTCGTAAAACCATACTACAGATAATGGTGACAACAACAAATAGAGTTCTGATTGCGATAAAATTGGATTTTTATTAGCAATTATTAATACGGTCGAAACCAATTTTTTCTTACATCAAGTTTTTCCTACTTATCGTTTTTTTTTGCTATCTCAGAATATTTATAAACGTAAAAGTTCACCTTTATTAGTTTCCATCGATTTCTCCTTACCGTTTGGACCTGTAAAAAAATAGTAAGGAAAACCCAGTTTCGACTGTTTTACACTTATTTTACCATTACTTTTGCAAAGATGTAAAAAATATTTTCTTTTAAAATTGGGAGTTAGTTAGCTTCGAAGTCGTTATAAATAACAACTACTTAGAATCTGTTGGTACCTACGATATCAATGTAAATATTTAATGATATATTGCCTTAGATATCATTTCGGGTGCTAATTTGGTACAACTCGGTTCATTAGATATTTTAGAACGGGCTAAAATCGCTCAACTGTTCCAAGTTATAATCTATCATTTTTAATTGCTAGAGAGTGAACGTGAAAGGCACTGAAAAGGATCTGGAAGTCCCTTTGAAATCTCAGCTGCCAGAAATCTACAAGAAGTTCCATGATGAACTCGCTGATCCAGTAATGAATGTCACCGTCCATTCTATTCGGCAACGATACACATGGGCAGGGATATACAAGGACATTGAACACTATGTGAGTTTTTTTAGTGCTTTAAATACGTATTTGGTTTAACAAGTATAATTCCACCATCGAATTCAATATGATAATAGTGACTTGTATGTATTGATAGGTGAGGACTTGCCATATCTGTCAAACGGAAGCGGCTTTACCACCTCAGCCACAAAAGAAACTCCAACCTATCCCACCGCCATCTCTTCCATGGAAACACATAGGAAAGGACCTTATTTGTGACCTTGCCGAGAGTGAAGAGGGTTATAAACATATTTTAGTGACTGTTTGCTATCTCAGCAAGTATGTTGTAACCCGGCCTCTAAAAATCAAAAACCTCAGAAGAAGTTGTCAATATTCTCAAAGACATTTCCCTAGATGTTGGATTACCTAATATTATCCAGCATGATCAAGGAAAAGAGTTCACAAGTAGTGTAAGTAATTTAGATAGTATAATACCGCTCTACATTTCGATAGAAAACTATAATTTATTTAGCTTCAATGTATTAGATGTTCCAGCAATTTCATCAGAAGCTACATGTTGATAACCGTAGCACTCGGGCGTACCACCCAATGGCAAATGGTTTAGTAGAAGCACACAATAAGATCTCAAAAGGTAAATTTATCTATTAATTACTCAGATATGATCAGATCTCTTGATGCCGTCCTTACTTATCTTATTGATGATATTTTCATTATAGAAAGCTGGTAAAAATGGAGATTCAGACTGGAGATCATTGGTCGAAGCTACTCAAGTCCGCAACGATTGCAATGAATTCAACAAAGAAAAGGTCTCATGGACAAACAGCGTTCAAAGTGATGTGGGGAAGGGAATCTAGGTATGAAGATCTTCTTTCCGCTATCAATGATCTGGATTCTAATCCCGATGAGGATTTTGAGATGGAGGAAGCTATTCTTACAGAAGTGCTAGCTCCACAAGGTGATCCAGAAAAGATCGATGTGCTTTCTCCACCGTCTGACCATCACCAGGGAGAATTTCGTATTCTAGAGGAATCTCGCGCAGCAACCCAGAAGTCGGCTATTGACTCTATCTGTTTGAACAGATAAAACAGAGAATACAATATAACAAGAAGGTCAATGTAGGATAGTGAGTTTAAATGCTAGTGTAGATTTGTTGCAGTATATTAGAAATAATGTGTGTTCATAACCTTCCTATTATCCCAATACTTAGTTCCTCTCTGAAGAAGGATGATAAAATCCTGTATACGAATATGCCGAAACTAAAGCATTTACCAAACACTAAGAAACAACCCAAATATTTCGGACCGCTTACAGTAGCAGAGGTAACGGATAGTCATGTTACGGTTTCGAAGGAAGAATTAAAAACCAAACAGGATAAGAAAATTCCCATCCATATCGTACGGCCTTATTTTGAAAGATCTGCTAAACCCCGAGGGAGGAAACGGAAAGCTACAGATAATGTTAGCTGCAATCGATCTAGAATTAAATTTGCTCAGGTAATTAAATTTTGAAGATTATAGATGAATGGGCTTGAAATTATATTATGTACAGGGTGATCCAAAAGTTCTGCAACTATAAATTCTACTTCATTGATTTGACTAAGATAATTTAGTTTAACTTTAAGTCAGTTTGCATCTATGGAATCTACCACCCTTCTAGTTTAGAAATGAACATTATTCATTGCGCAAAAATATTTTTTATACAAATTTTTGAAATATTATATACCCGGGACTCCAATAATCTGATCTCAAAAATGTCAAGTTCGAAAAAAACTTTATTTCTCCTGTTTAAATATATTTATATCTTCCTATAGTCAGTTATTAATTGAAAATACTAAAATATGACTATTTCTTTTGATTTATTGACCGGGAATCACTAATAAGAACAACAATTGTTAAAGTATAATCATAGAATGTACCAAGCATTCGAGATTTTTCTTTTGATTTTTCTCTTTTTGCTAGACACACAAACATTTATGATCCATCTTAGCAAATCTATTAGGAAATACAGGCAATTGGATTGTAAAATAATTGAAATAACCCTTATAATTTTCAAATAAAACGAAATGTCGGATGTTAGATCCTCATGTATAAGTATAATACTTCAGCAAAATTTTTTGCAGAACTTTTGGATCACCCTGTAGTGTGAAGTACGATCTCTTTCATTTTCTAGACTCCACAACTTTTTGGATTTTCAAAAGAATCCATCTTTTCCCACCTTGCTAACCTAAAAGTAAGATTGGCTTTATTTTTTCTTTTGTAGCATTCCAGTTATTACATTACGTATATTACGTTTAATTACGATAATTATTACAAATAATTCTGTAAACTTGTCTATCCAGCTGTCAATTCCATATGATTACTTCTCACTAGGAAAATTTGGTGCAAAACGTACGAAATGGAACTTTTATGACTCCTCTACACGAACAATTGCACAGCCTGCAAAATAAGATTCATAAATATGTGCCCAATACACTCATGTTTCAGTTTTTGAAAGATGCAGAAGAAGATTGGCTTGTAAGTTCAAATATCTAAATGGAATATGAAAACTCTTCCTCTTTCAATTAAACTTCTGTGAGTGACCAGTCACGCAGCGAAACATGCAAAGTTTGTTTGTATACTTTAAAATTATAATTTTAAATAAAATAATATATGCTTAGAAGAGGGGTATCATCGAGACTACAGATCTCTACCCTCACTTTACAGATATCCAGACTGCTCGTTATACTCACAAAGTATTGTATTCTGTGGTAAGTATTCACTATTTTAGCCGAATTATTTTTTAAATTTTCGATCAATCAAAATGTATTCTTAGGCGATGCAATACTTAAATACGATGCTATGGGAAACCCTGTCCAATACAGATACTCTTCCAAATCCATGTCCTGAATGCCCTCAAATTGTCGTTATTGACGAGAGTTGGCAACGAAGTATGTGCAATTTCCTAGGGCTAACCTTCGACTTAGTTAGCAAACAACCGTCTAATATTGTTGGGCGGCTTCTTAGGGATTTTGAACCATACGAAACTGATGACATCGTAGGTGATGGCAATTGTTTATTTCGATGCCTCTCGAAAATAATTACGGGTAGTCAAGACAGTCACCTACAGCTCCGTTCTCTGATATCCCGATTTATTGCGAGTGAGGGCACATCAAAACTTGGATGGTATTTTAAATCTAAGCAAACGACATCTAGTAAATATCTTCTAACAGAAAATCCTGTCCACCTTGAAGGAGCTTGGGGAAGTGACGTCGAAATTATGGTCGCTTCGGTTATTTTCACGCTGATATCTACGTAGCGAATAACGAGTATAGAAGTCAAGGATTCGTCAAGTACGCTGGAGCTTGCTCAGAGCTAGTACAACCCCGACATCTACATTATACATCACCAATTATGCCAATCACTATGAACCCGTTGTATCTATGCTGAATAGTTCGACTCCAACTTATGGTGTTTATCGGATCAAGTAGTGGTTATCGAATAAATATTCTATAGTCATTACTTGATCTGATCAGATACTCCGCCTAAGATACTCGACCCAGATACTCGACCCAGATACTCGATCCCAGATACTTGACCTCAGATACTCGATTCCAGATACTCGACCTCAGATACTCGATCCCAGATACTCGATCCCAGATACTCGACCCCAGATACTCGACCTCAGATACTCGACCCCAGATACTCGCTTCCAGATACTCGATCCCAGATACTCGACCCCAGATACTCGGCCCCAGATACTCGATTTCAGATGGTCGACCTAAATAATTGTAGCATTTTGTAATTTTTAATTACCTTTAAATTTAAAATTTGTACGTATTATCATTATAAACCCGAAGATTTTGCTGTTTTCCTGATTATTATAATCAATAATTCACTCTCTTTGATTGGGTTATTCGGCGTAGATACATAGTGGGATGTTGGTAAAATAAGACGTTTATGTTTTCCCAAGTCATTCGCTACATACATGTTTTAAGTGTTGCCTTGCTCTATTTCCTGCAAAACCAATACGCGACAAGTAAAAAAATATTTGAATTAATCTTAAAATATTTTCTAGAATCCGTCAAGAATTTCCTGTTTAAGAATCCCATATTACGTAATTCTAAGAAATTTTAGCAATTCTTAGAAATAGTCTTAGAATAGCACTGAAAATTTTAAAAATGAATTCTAAGAAGTTTAGCGAATTCGGCCCCAGAAATTATAAAATCAATTATACACAATAAATTTATGCATTTTTGTCTCATAATCTTACGCCTCTAGACGCTACAAGTTGATACAAAATAGCAATGGAAAACTGGTTAAACGCAAAAAAATTAAAAGCAAGTGCCTCAAAATACGATAGTATATGATATCCATTGAGCATCCCTAGTTCACTGATATAAACGCCTCAAAATACGATAGTATACAATTTCCATTGAGTATCCCTGGTCCAGTTATATAAGTGTTTCAAAATACGATGCGCCTCAAAATACGATACAACAGGCCTTATATTAAGTAGGCTATGCCAAATGATATAATTGTGTAGAGAATGTTATGTAATTCCTTTGCCAAGCAGAAAGTATTTTGTACACTATATTGTTTACATGACATCCAATATGATAATAAGACTATACTTGGTGTATAATTTATTCATTCCAGAACAGTCACTGAAAATATGACATCAAACTCAAAATATAAACACTTGAATCACCCAATTTAGAAGCTTATATATAAAACTTGAATCATCCTATCTGCTTGGGTGGTGCAGTAGTTAGGGCGTTTGAATACCAAGACTTAGGTCGCGGGTTCTAACCTCACTCTAGTCATTTGCATTTTACTCTCAATTACATTGCTTCGGTAATGTAATCTGAGCCTACACTCTTGCAGAACCTTAGTGAGCTGAAAGCACAAAGGATGTCATCTCGTTTAAAGGTAAAGTTAGGTCAGGTGCTATCTTTCTTGCCTACTGTTAGCCGAGTTTTTCTCTGTAACACGCCATCATATGCACACAGACATGCCATCATTATGCATACATACACGCCGCATGCACACATTCAGCAACTATCAGTAGGTTTAGCACCTCACCCAGATTGTAAACCCCCTGAGAACATATTAGCATGGATTCGGGGGGTATATAAATCTATAAACTTTAACTTTAACTTTAATTAAACAGGATATATCATCTCTAAATATGTCCATCTTAGTTTTAAAATCGATATCACTCGAAAAAATACCAAATTTGTCAATTTTTAAAATTTTGATGAGTAATGATGACGTCATAGCAAAGTGATGAGTCATCATTTTTTGATGATAGTTGCATCATATGTGAGACGTGTTAGGATACAGATTCTATTAAAATTTCAGCCTTCTATCTCCTATAATGGCTGAGTTATGCTCGAAAAACTGTGTTGCTTAACTTTTAAAAATGTGACAATGACGTCATAATTCCATGATGAGTCGACATTTTCGTCTGAGCTCAGAACTTACTGGAGCCATAGCCAAAAGACTCCCACATGCCAAAAATCAGCTTTCTGGGCCTGACAGTTTCTTCAATCAATTCGTTACAGATATATATACACAAACAATAATCGAGTTTTAATAGTAAGGATATATTAATTATTTCCAAAGCATAATTACTTTTACTTCTGACAATGTGTTTCATTTTCTACTAGTCATTACCATCATACAGGTGACTGCTTAATCTGGACACTTTGGTCCCGATTAAGCAGAGGTTCCAATTAACCGATGAAATTTAGTATTAGCTTATATGTATGAGAACGATCCTGTTCCTGAAGACTTGTCCCAATTAAGCGGTTGTCTCGATTATCCGTAGTCCGATTTAGTGGAGTTGACTGTAGTATGATTCAAAGTGGATCAATCTGATACAAGTAACGTTAATATTCCGTTTTATTTATAGAAAACATTTAAACTGAATGATTCGAGAGTGTAGATTTCGAATTTGATGTCTGGCTCAGTTGGCAAAGATTAAATCAAATTTTCACCCAAAGATAGGTCCATTTTAGTATTACTAAGTCTCCAATTGACAATACGATATTAAAAAGTCCAGCGTTCCGTCAATTTTCGGGGGTATGGTTTTTCGAGGGGAGGGCAAGCAATAGATCCCCCCAGCGAATTTTAGTAAATTATTCGGTGGGAGGCAACAGAATGGAAACCATTGATGTTAACAACTCACTACCTTAAGATCAAAAACTTTTCCCTGGGTCTTGAGCTCATAGACATAGAAACATGTTCTGGCAAAGCGGGGGGCGAGTCCAGTGGCGTATCCAGGATTGTGCATTAGGGGGCCTAGCAACCAGCTGGCGGTCTGGGGGAACTGTAAGCCCTTATTAATGTCCAGGGGAAAAGCCCCTGAAAGCTGATAACATTAGTTTCATAATTTGCAGATTCATCACAACATTTATTGCATAATTACGCTATATGAATGTCTAACTGATTAGTTGTTTAACACCGTCCTACCCTCAAACCAATCGCTGGGGTGATGGTGAGGCCAACAGGAAGACGGAGAAATTACTTTGGAGACGGAGATTTTGCCATCGATTCTCTCCTACTGCTCAACCAAAGTCCCTGGGCATATTCTTGACCATTCAAGTTCCTAGCAAGTAAATATTTGCATCACATGACACAATCGCTGCACTCATCCAGCCGTATATGTATGTTTCCTCTGTTGAGCAACAAGAAGGTATGCCTTGATACTGCAGGATACCCCTTTCGAACCCGAGATTTCAGCTCCTGTTGATGGAGAGGGGTCGAAACTCACGATTCTACTGTCAAAGGTTAACCCGAATTCATCACATCAGAGGGAGAAAAAAACTAATACTCTCTAATAATTCCAATACCTTTATAGGCTCGAACTGCTCTACACAAACAATAGTAATCATAAAATCAAAAACAGTGAATAACAAGGCACACTTAAGGTTGGCCTTTTCTATAGCAGCTAACTTTTGACTCTCTTCACCGATTTACTTAATTTTTTAGTGCATATTTGAATCGGAGAGTTATCTGCAAAAACTGCATTAATAATTGAATTAACTCAAGTAATAAAAAATTGAAACTTAGGAAATAGATAAAATTCAAACTTAAATTCCCAAAGCAACATCTTATTTAGTAAATTAGAAATTATTTTTTCATAATAATCTTTTATTGGTAATATATAAAAACTCAAGGTTCATTTGGTCCTAATCATAGAGATTTATCATAACGTTTTCGCTGTTCAATCTACAAAAGGTTATCCCACTTATAAGTTATAAAAAAATTCTCAAAATATTGAATTTAAAAAATATATATATACAGTGGAACCTGTATATAACGGCCCCCCAAGGGAGTAGACAAAATTGGCCGTTATACACAGGTGACCGTTATATACATGTGATTGTCTTAATCCCCAAAAGGTATCAACGTAGTGCAATAAATATCAAGTTTTTAGAAATCCATTACTTGAAGTAATTACATGAACTTGTTTATCGTTCTTAACAGGTCCTGTAATAATCACATAAAAAGGTGAAAAAGGTTATGGTCGTTATAGACAGTGGTGGCCATTATAGACAGGTGATGGCCGTTATACACAGTTTTGGGTCAGTAAGGGACTACAAACGTGTAGCCGCTGGCCGCGTATAGCAGGTGACCGTTATACACAGGTTCAATATTATGGAATTTCGGACGGGGCTGTACATTGGTGACCCATATAGACAGGTGACCGTTATATAGAGTGGTCGTTATACAGGACCGGCGGAGTCGGTCCGGCCGGTCCGGCCATGGCCGGACCGATATTTTGATCCGTCAGGTCAGTCCGGTTATGACAAAATCGACTTTTGACCAATCAACCTGCCTTCCATGGTGAATCGGCGGGATTTTGGGAGGACTCAGACCATAAAACGTCCCTGCCAGTCTACTTGGTTCTCAAAATGGAAATGGCTTCATTACTGTGAAAAAGAAGACATTGTTTTTTGTCATTTGTGCATTCGCGCTTTGAAGCATAAGAAGATTGTGTATAAGCGAGGAGACCCAGCATTCATATATAACGGATTTTGTAATTGGAAAGATGCTACGATTGGATTCAAAAAGCATGAATCGTCACTATTACATTTGAATGCCATGGAGGTAATGGTAGGAGTGCCGTCATGTTATAATGACATAGCTGAACACTTGTCACAACAACATTCTAGTGACAAGAGAAATAATCGCCAGTGTTTACTCAAAATTCTATCCAATCTAAGATTCCTGTCTAGACAAGGTATATCTATACGAGGTGATGACCAAGAACTAAATAGTAACTTTACACAGCTTTTGATACTTCGTGGCGAGGACGACCCTAGGATAGATACTTGGCTAAATCGCAAATCAAACAAGTATACTTCCCACGACATTCAAAATGAATTACTCAAAGTAATGGCTCTTTCAATTGTCAGAAAAATCGCTGGTTATATCAAAATTGCAACTTTTTTTGTATTATGTGCGATGAATGTACAGATTCGTCTAACAGGGAGCAAGTGGTCATTTGCATTAGATGGATTAATGATGAATTGGAGCCTCATGAAGATTTTATTGGACTGTATATGGTAGATGACATACGTGCAAATACAGTAGTAGCAGTAATTAAAGACACATTGCTACGGATTAACCTATCTCTCACGAAATGTGGAGCGCAATGCTATGATGGCGCAAGTACTATGAGTGGAGCTAAAACAGGAGTTGCCAAGCAATTGTCCGACGAAGAGAGAAGGGCTATATACATACATTGCGACGGACATGCACTAAATTTAGCAACAGGAGATTCCGTTAAAAAATCTAAATTAATGAAGGACGCACTCGATACCACGTTTGAAGTATCTAAACTCATTAAATACTCCCCAAACCGTGATGTTAAATTTGGAAAATTAAAAGAAAACCTTGCACCGGGAAATCCTGGTTTCCGTGTTTTGTGTCCGAGGTGGACTGTGAGAGCTGACACCCTTAAGTCTGTGCTGGATAACTACACAGTCCTCCAACAACTTTGGGAAGAATCAAAGAATGAAACTGCTGATCCTTCGATACGAGCAAGAATAATCGGTGTTGAAGCTCAGTTCAGGAGTTTTAAGTACTTGTTTGGTGTCTATCTTGGCCACCTATTATTACGACATACTGATAATCTCAGTAAAACTCTTCAATCAACGACTATGTCTGCTTCCGAGGGGCAAAAAATTGCATCTATGACTGTGGCAACACTCGAAACTTTGAGAGATGAAGATGGTCAGTTTGATTTATTATGGAAGAAAGTTGAAATTCATGCGTTGTCACTCGATGTGGAGAGCCCAAAACTTCCCAGAAAGAGGAAAGTTCCACTAAGATATGCTGAAGGTACTCTTGAGCCAGATATCTATGATGATTGTAGGCATTATTTTTTTTAAAATTATATTGAAACATTGGACCTCGTCATTTCTTCCATCAAAGAACGATTTGATCAACCAGGTTATGGAGGTATTGAAAAGTCGAGAGAGCATGCTCGTTAAGTCCAGAGAGCATGCTCATTAGGTCGAGAGAGCATGTTCATTAGGTCGAGAGAGCATGCTCTTACATTTATACCTTCTTTATGTTCAAAAAAGGTACAAGTATTTACTGATTTGAATCTACTACATGTGCCCTAGATACTGTACTTCACGTACGGAGTATCACCTATAAAAATCCTGATGTAAAATTGGTTTAAATTAGTTCGAGAAGTTTCATATATGTAATAACTTCCTACTATTATAAGTAGGTATGATGCTGGTAACCAATGGAGGAATGGCGGAACTTTCGTCCCATGAAATGCCCTTTTCGCACCTAATGATTTCTCAATCAAAATGCCTCATTTTCACCCTTTTTTTCAAACATACTCCACTCCAAAAGCCTCAATTTCCGTTCCTTACATATTAGTGCCCGTTTATTTTGGTCTCTAATGAGACAAAAATTCCAGGGACGAAAGTTCTGCTTACCCTAATGGAGTATATAACGAGCATGCTCTCTCGACCTAACGAGCATGCTCTCTCGACTTAACGAGCATGCTCTCTCGACTTTTTATTATAAGGAGATAACGAGCATGCTCTCTCGACCTAACGAGCATGCTCTCTCGACTTAACGAGCATGCTCTCTCGACTTTTTATTATAAGAGGTTATGATATCTATAAAAACTTGGAAGAATTGCTCCTCAAAACCCTAAAGAAAGAAGAAAATAATGACTGCTTCCTAGCTGTAACCAATTTTTATGGTTCAGATTTGAATCCAAATGAGCTCCTACTTCAATTAAACGTACTTCAAGCTAATTTCCCCCCAAAAATTGCAAAGTCTGCTACCATTTTTGATGTGAAAGATTATATTTTGAGCTTGTCCCACTTGAAAGAGGAATAATGTCAGAGATATGTAGTGTATTACAATTAATCTTAGTTATGCCCTCTACAAATGCTACTAGTGAGAGGACATTTAGTGCTCTGAGAAGAATCAAGACTTATTTAAGGAGCACAATGAGCCAAGAGAGGTTAAATAATTTGCTCACACTTCACGTTCATCAAAACTATACAGACTCATTGGACTTAGTCGAGATAGCGAACGCATTTATCACTGGTTCTGAATCCAGACTATCTACATTTGGAAAGTTTACTGGGTTTGATCAACTTTCTCAGTGTTTTTGCATGAATTGTAAACACATATTGAAACACATATTGAAATGTGATTTTTGCAAGAAATAAATAGCTTATAGTGTATTAATAAGCAATGATTTTATTTATTGTGTGAGTAAACAATATGTATGTGTAAACAAATATTTACTTCGAATAGCATGTATCATACAGACACAAAGTGTATTCTGTCGAGCAGCGCGAGCAAACGAAACGCGCTTGTACGAAGTTAAATTTATTACTTAAAGTCAGTTTTGCTAGCTCACGAGAGTATCTAGACTCTTAGAGTCGAGAGGGTTGGAGGTGATTTCGAAGATCCCAAATTGGCCGGACCAATAAAAATCTCCTTCCGCCGGGCCTGATATATATATCAAATTGCTGGAAATTTAGCGCTGAGCACGAATTTAGTAGTAAAATTATGATCTGACATGGTTCGAAGAAGTTATTGATCTAGAATTCCGGTGGACACTATCGAATGAGGTTATTTTTGGGGTGGCCAGTCAGCAATGACCATTTTTTCCCACTTTTGATGGAGAAAAATTTGATATACCATATTTTGAAGTTAAGTAGTGCTATAAGTTGTCGAATAAGGATATTTGCATGTTATTTAATATTCCAAAACAGTTAAAACTAATGGAAATTGAGGGACATGTATAAATATTTTCTAAATCCTATTTTCTGAGACTTTTTTTTCAGCAATTATAAAGGTGATAACTTTTTGTAAATTCAACATGGGGACGAAATCTTAACGGTTTCTGATAGATCTCGAAGAGTAGAACATAATGAACAGACATATTTTTGATAATATAAATAAAAAGAGAATTATGAAAAAAATAGTGTCAAAATTACAAAAAATAAAATTCCTCGGGTGTTTTGGTTTGAATTTTTAACAAATTTCAAAAATATGTCTGTTCATTAGTTAGATCATCAATTTATGAATGAATTTGAAAAGTTTCTAATTGATTGTAAGCATATTGTTTCCGATTTCTAACTTGTAAAATGACCAAATTTTTTTAAAAATTTTTTAATCTCTTTAATTGTTTCAATTATTAATGCAGTTTTGCAAATAACTCTGCGATTCAAATCTGCACTGAAAAAATTAAATAAATCGGTTGAAAAAGTCAAAAGTTAGCTATTATAGGAAAGGCCAACCTTAAAATTGACAAATTTGGTGATTTTTCAAGTGATATCGAATATAGAAGTAAGACAGACATATTTAGAGATGCTATCTCCCTTATAATTAACCACTGTGATCCCTGGCGCCCGAAGGGAGCCTCCGGCGGACACAAAGTGTCCGCCAGCCGCGCAGCGCAAGCAAGCGAACCGCGCTTGTTATTATAAATTATTATTAAATTTGATGTCATATATTGAAGCTCATTCGTGGAATATCAGTAATGTGGTTTTGACACTGTTTTTACACCGATATATGATACATTTTGGATATTATACCACATTACTCACATTCTAGCATAGTTGGGATAATGCAACATTACCAATGGACTCCAGCTAGTTAATACCTGGTTAATAAAAAGAATATTTGCTATGTTGCTTCAGCGGGATACGAGGAATCAATAATTAATAGTTATCCTTTGCTCGAGTACACATTTGGTGATTTTTAAAACGATATCGATTATAACAATAAGACAGATGTATTCAGAGATGTTATCTACCTTATAATTATTTAATGTGAACCTAGGCTCCAAATGAACCACGTTAGCGGACACACATTTTCGCTAGCCGCGGAACGCAAGCAAGCGAGCGCGCTTGTATACTTAAGGTTGGCCTTTCATATGGGTATTTTGTCTTTTATCAAAAATTTTCCAAGGGTCCTTTTTTAGTATTTACAAGAGCGCTTCGCTTGATTGCGCTGCGCGGCTTGCGGACACTTTGTGTCCGCCGGAGGCTCCCTTCGGTCACCTGGGATCACATTGGTTAATTATAAGGTAGATAAAATCTCTGAATACGTCTGTCCTAATGCACAAAAAATCACCAAATTTATCAATTTTAAACTTTTGATGCGTGAAGATGACGTCATAACAGAGTGATGAGTCATCATATTTGGATGCGAGTTGTATCATATGTGAGGTATGTTAGTATACAGATTCTCTCAAAATTTCAGCCTTCTATCTCCTAGAATGGCTGAGTTATGCCCGAATAACTGTGTTGCTTAACTTTTAAAAAGGTGACAATGACGTCATAATTCCATGATGAGTCGACATTTTGCTCTGAACTCAGAACTTACTGGAGCCATAGCCAAAAGACTCCCACATGCCAAAAATTAGCTTTCTATGACCCGCAGTTTCTTCAATCAATTCGTACAGATATATATATACATTAATCGAGTTTTAATAGTAAGGATAGATCCCTAAAGGGGTTCTAAACATTAATCTCGAATTTTATTTGTAAAATTTCAATACCAATATTTCGCCACTTAGAGCCACTTGTACCACGTAGTGTTACTCTACAAAAGACACAGTTTTGAAGCGAAATGTCCCATATTTATGACTTCATTTAACCATGCCAAAAATCATTATTTTGATGCTGAATTCGTCCTCAGCATTAAACTTCCAGCCATTTGATATATATATTGGGCACATTTGGAGAATTTTTGCCTGCGGATTCCTAGCAACGGCCAGGAATGTAAAATAATTCCTGGCCGTTGCTAGGCACGGACAACCAAAAAATTCTCCAAATATAGTCAATATATGTATCAAATCACTGGAAATCCAATGCTGGACACGAATTTAAATGATAATCTGGCATTGTTGAAAGAAGTTATAGATCTAGGATTCCGGCGGATACTATCGGATGTGGTTATTTTTGGGTGACCAGTCATTACTGGCCAGTTCTTCACACTTTTGAAGGTGAAAATTATGGATATGCCATCTTTGTTGAATAAAGATATTTGCATGTTATTTAGTATTACTAAGCAGTTAAAACTAATCGAAATTGAGGGATACCGTATTTCCCTGAATAAGCGCCGGGTCTAAAGGGTGAGCAAAATAAATAAGCGCCGGGGCTTGAATAAGCGCCGGGGGTCGAATAAGCGTCGGACGCCGGGGCATTTTAGTTCTCTGAACATCATATTAAACTAGTATTCTCAGTAGTGACAAAGATACAAGTGCTTTTTGAAACACTACATTATCCTTTTTTAATAGAACTAACATTCTCAGTTGTGGCAAAAATAAAAGTGCCAGTCAATGTAGTAAACAAAAAAAGAGTGCCGGGTGAAAATAGCGAATGTAAAAATAAGCGCCGGGCTTGAATAAGCGCCGGTTTGAATAAGCGCCGGGTCTAAAGGGTGCACGAAATAAATAAGCGCCCGAGCGCTTATTCGAAGCAATACGGTATATATATATATACAGTTGAACCTGCTATAACAGGCCCGGCGGAAGGAGATTTT
>OY725496.1:1981676-2022919 GCA_963281255.1 Aphrocallistes beatrix
GGTGATTTCGAAGATCCCAAATTGGCCGGACCAATAAAAATCTCCTTCCGCCGGGCCTGATATATATATCAAATTGCTGGAAATTTAGCGCTGAGCACGAATTTAGTAGTAAAATTATGATCTGACATGGTTCGAAGAAGTTATTGATCTAGAATTCCGGTGGACACTATCGAATGAGGTTATTTTTGGGGTGGCCAGTCAGCAATGACCATTTTTTCCCACTTTTGATGGAGAAAAATTTGATATACCATATTTTGAAGTTAAGTAGTGCTATAAGTTGTCGAATAAGGATATTTGCATGTTATTTAATATTCCAAAACAGTTAAAACTAATGGAAATTGAGGGACATGTATAAATATTTTCTAAATCCTATTTTCTGAGACTTTTTTTTCAGCAATTATAAAGGTGATAACTTTTTGTAAATTCAACATGGGGACGAAATCTTAACGGTTTCTGATAGATCTCGAAGAGTAGAACATAATGAACAGACATATTTTTGATAATATAAATAAAAAGAGAATTATGAAAAAAATAGTGTCAAAATTACAAAAAATAAAATTCCTCGGGTGTTTTGGTTTGAATTTTTAACAAATTTCAAAATATGTCTGTTCATTAGTTAGATCATCAATTTATGAATGAATTTGAAAAGTTTCTAATTGATTGTAAGCATATTGTTTCCGATTTCTAACTTGTAAAATGACCAAATTTTTTTAAAAATTTTTTAATCTCTTTAATTGTTTCAATTATTAATGCAGTTTTGCAAATAACTCTGCGATTCAAATCTGCACTGAAAAAATTAAATAAATCGGTTGAAAAAGTCAAAAGTTAGCTATTATAGGAAAGGCCAACCTTAAAATTGACAAATTTGGTGATTTTTCAAGTGATATCGAATATAGAAGTAAGACAGACATATTTAGAGATGCTATCTCCCTTATAATTAACCACTGTGATCCCTGGCGCCCGAAGGGAGCCTCCGGCGGACACAAAGTGTCCGCCAGCCGCGCAGCGCAAGCAAGCGAACCGCGCTTGTTATTATAAATTATTATTAAATTTGATGTCATATATTGAAGCTCATTCGTGGAATATCAGTAATGTGGTTTTGACACTGTTTTTACACCGATATATGATACATTTTGGATATTATACCACATTACTCACATTCTAGCATAGTTGGGATAATGCAACATTACCAATGGACTCCAGCTAGTTAATACCTGGTTAATAAAAAGAATATTTGCTATGTTGCTTCAGCGGGATACGAGGAATCAATAATTAATAGTTATCCTTTGCTCGAGTACACATTTGGTGATTTTTAAAACGATATCGATTATAACAATAAGACAGATGTATTCAGAGATGTTATCTACCTTATAATTATTTAATGTGAACCTAGGCTCCAAATGAACCACGTTAGCGGACACACATTTTCGCTAGCCGCGGAACGCAAGCAAGCGAGCGCGCTTGTATACTTAAGGTTGGCCTTTCATATGGGTATTTTGTCTTTTATCAAAAATTTTCCAAGGGTCCTTTTTTAGTATTTACAAGAGCGCTTCGCTTGATTGCGCTGCGCGGCTTGCGGACACTTTGTGTCCGCCGGAGGCTCCCTTCGGTCACCTGGGATCACATTGGTTAATTATAAGGTAGATAAAATCTCTGAATACGTCTGTCCTAATGCACAAAAAATCACCAAATTTATCAATTTTAAACTTTTGATGCGTGAAGATGACGTCATAACAGAGTGATGAGTCATCATATTTGGATGCGAGTTGTATCATATGTGAGGTATGTTAGTATACAGATTCTCTCAAAATTTCAGCCTTCTATCTCCTAGAATGGCTGAGTTATGCCCGAATAACTGTGTTGCTTAACTTTTAAAAAGGTGACAATGACGTCATAATTCCATGATGAGTCGACATTTTGCTCTGAACTCAGAACTTACTGGAGCCATAGCCAAAAGACTCCCACATGCCAAAAATTAGCTTTCTATGACCCGCAGTTTCTTCAATCAATTCGTACAGATATATATATACATTAATCGAGTTTTAATAGTAAGGATAGATCCCTAAAGGGGTTCTAAACATTAATCTCGAATTTTATTTGTAAAATTTCAATACCAATATTTCGCCACTTAGAGCCACTTGTACCACGTAGTGTTACTCTACAAAAGACACAGTTTTGAAGCGAAATGTCCCATATTTATGACTTCATTTAACCATGCCAAAAATCATTATTTTGATGCTGAATTCGTCCTCAGCATTAAACTTCCAGCCATTTGATATATATATTGGGCACATTTGGAGAATTTTTGCCTGCGGATTCCTAGCAACGGCCAGGAATGTAAAATAATTCCTGGCCGTTGCTAGGCACGGACAACCAAAAAATTCTCCAAATATAGTCAATATATGTATCAAATCACTGGAAATCCAATGCTGGACACGAATTTAAATGATAATCTGGCATTGTTGAAAGAAGTTATAGATCTAGGATTCCGGCGGATACTATCGGATGTGGTTATTTTTGGGTGACCAGTCATTACTGGCCAGTTCTTCACACTTTTGAAGGTGAAAATTATGGATATGCCATCTTTGTTGAATAAAGATATTTGCATGTTATTTAGTATTACTAAGCAGTTAAAACTAATCGAAATTGAGGGATACCGTATTTCCCTGAATAAGCGCCGGGTCTAAAGGGTGAGCAAAATAAATAAGCGCCGGGGCTTGAATAAGCGCCGGGGGTCGAATAAGCGTCGGACGCCGGGGCATTTTAGTTCTCTGAACATCATATTAAACTAGTATTCTCAGTAGTGACAAAGATACAAGTGCTTTTTGAAACACTACATTATCCTTTTTTAATAGAACTAACATTCTCAGTTGTGGCAAAAATAAAAGTGCCAGTCAATGTAGTAAACAAAAAAAGAGTGCCGGGTGAAAATAGCGAATGTAAAAAATAAGCGCCGGGGCTTGAATAAGCGCCGGTTTGAATAAGCGCCGGGTCTAAAGGGTGCACGAAATAAATAAGCGCCCGAGCGCTTATTCGAAGCAATACGGTATATATATATATACAGTTGAACCTGCTATAACAGGCCCGGCGGAAGGAGATTTTTATTGGTCCGGCCAATTTGGGATCTTCGAAATCACCTCCAACCCTCTCGACTCTAAGAGTCTAGATACTCTCGTGAGCTAGCAAAACTGACTTTAAGTAATAAATTTAACTTCGTACAAGCGCGTTTCGTTTGCTCGCGCTGCTCGACAGAATACACTTTGTGTCTGTATGATACATGCTATTCGAAGTAAATATTTGTTTACACATACATATTGTTTACTCACACAATAAATAAAATCATTGCTTATTAATACACTATAAGCTATTTATTTCTTGCAAAAATCACATTTCAATATGTGTTTCAATATGTGTTTACAATTCATGCAAAAACACTGAGAAAGTTGATCAAACCAAGTAAACTTTCCAAATGTAGATAGTCTGGATTCAGAACCAGTGATAAATGCGTTCGCTATCTCGACTAAGTCCAATGAGTCTGTATAGTTTTGATGAACGTGAAGTGTGAGCAAATTATTTAACCTCTCTTGGCTCATTGTGCTCCTTAAATAAGTCTTGATTCTTCTCAGAGCACTAAATGTCCTCTCACTAGTAGCATTTGTAGAGGGCATAACTAAGATTAATTGTAATACACTACATATCTCTGACATTATTCCTCTTTCAAGTGGGACAAGCTCAAAATATAATCTTTCACATCAAAAATGGTAGCAGACTTTGCAATTTTTGGGGGGAAATTAGCTTGAAGTACGTTTAATTGAAGTAGGAGCTCATTTGGATTCAAATCTGAACCATAAAAATTGGTTACAGCTAGGAAGCAGTCATTATTTTCTTCTTTCTTTAGGGTTTTGAGGAGCAATTCTTCCAAGTTTTTATAGATATCATAACCTCTTATAATAAAAAGTCGAGAGAGCATGCTCGTTAAGTCGAGAGAGCATGCTCGTTAGGTCGAGAGAGCATGCTCGTTATCTCCTTATAATAAAAAGTCGAGAGAGCATGCTCGTTAAGTCGAGAGAGCATGCTCGTTAGGTCGAGAGAGCATGCTCGTTATATACTCCATTAGGGTAAGCAGAACTTTCGTCCCTGGAATTTTTGTCTCATTAGAGACCAAAATAAACGGGCACTAATATGTAAGGAACGGAAATTGAGGCTTTTGGAGTGGAGTATGTTTGAAAAAAAGGGTGAAAATGAGGCATTTTGATTGAGAAATCATTAGGTGCGAAAAGGGCATTTCATGGGACGAAAGTTCCGCCATTCCTCCATTGGTTACCAGCATCATACCTACTTATAATAGTAGGAAGTTATTACATATATGAAACTTCTCGAACTAATTTAAACCAATTTTACATCAGGATTTTTATAGGTGATACTCCGTACGTGAAGTACAGTATCTAGGGCACATGTAGTAGATTCAAATCAGTAAATACTTGTACCTTTTTTGAACATAAAGAAGGTATAAATGTAAGAGCATGCTCTCTCGACCTAATGAACATGCTCTCTCGACCTAATGAGCATGCTCTCTGGACTTAACGAGCATGCTCTCTCGACTTTTCAATACCTCCATAACCTGGTTGATCAAATCGTTCTTTGATGGAAGAAATGACGAGGTCCAATGTTTCAATATAATTTTAAAAAAAATAATGCCTACAATCATCATAGATATCTGGCTCAAGAGTACCTTCAGCATATCTTAGTGGAACTTTCCTCTTTCTGGGAAGTTTTGGGCTCTCCACATCGAGTGACAACGCATGAATTTCAACTTTCTTCCATAATAAATCAAACTGACCATCTTCATCTCTCAAAGTTTCGAGTGTTGCCACAGTCATAGATGCAATTTTTTGCCCCTCGGAAGCAGACATAGTCGTTGATTGAAGAGTTTTACTGAGATTATCAGTATGTCGTAATAATAGGTGGCCAAGATAGACACCAAACAAGTACTTAAAACTCCTGAACTGAGCTTCAACACCGATTATTCTTGCTCGTATCGAAGGATCAGCAGTTTCATTCTTTGATTCTTCCCAAAGTTGTTGGAGGACTGTGTAGTTATCCAGCACAGACTTAAGGGTGTCAGCTCTCACAGTCCACCTCGGACACAAAACACGGAAACCAGGATTTCCCGGTGCAAGGTTTTCTTTTAATTTTCCAAATTTAACATCACGGTTTGGGGAGTATTTAATGAGTTTAGATACTTCAAACGTGGTATCGAGTGCGTCCTTCATTAATTTAGATTTTTTAACGGAATCTCCTGTTGCTAAATTTAGTGCATGTCCGTCGCAATGTATGTATATAGCCCTTCTCTCTTCGTCGGACAATTGCTTGGCAACTCCTGTTTTAGCTCCACTCATAGTACTTGCGCCATCATAGCATTGCGCTCCACATTTCGTGAGAGATAGGTTAATCCGTAGCAATGTGTCTTTAATTACTGCTACTACTGTATTTGCACGTATGTCATCTACCATATACAGTCCAATAAAATCTTCATGAGGCTCCAATTCATCATTAATCCATCTAATGCAAATGACCACTTGCTCCCTGTTAGACGAATCTGTACATTCATCGCACATAATACAAAAAAAGTTGCAATTTTGATATAACCAGCGATTTTTCTGACAATTGAAAGAGCCATTACTTTGAGTAATTCATTTTGAATGTCGTGGGAAGTATACTTGTTTGATTTGCGATTTAGCCAAGTATCTATCCTAGGGTCGTCCTCGCCACGAAGTATCAAAAGCTGTGTAAAGTTACTATTTAGTTCTTGGTCATCACCTCGTATAGATATACCTTGTCTAGACAGGAATCTTAGATTGGATAGAATTTTGAGTAAACACTGGCGATTATTTCTCTTGTCACTAGAATGTTGTTGTGACAAGTGTTCAGCTATGTCATTATAACATGACGGCACTCCTACCATTACCTCCATGGCATTCAAATGTAATAGTGACGATTCATGCTTTTTGAATCCAATCGTAGCATCTTTCCAATTACAAAATCCGTTATATATGAATGCTGGGTCTCCTCGCTTATACACAATCTTCTTATGCTTCAAAGCGCGAATGCACAAATGACAAAAAACAATGTCTTCTTTTTCACAGTAATGAAGCCATTTCCATTTTGAGAACCAAGTAGACTGGCAGGGACGTTTTATGGTCTGAGTCCTCCCAAATCCCGCCGATTCACCATGGAAGGCAGGTTGATTGGTCAAAAGTCGATTTTGTCATAACCGGACTGACCTGACGGATCAAAATATCGGTCCGGCCATGGCCGGACCAATCGGACTGACTCAAAATATTGGTCCGGCCATGGCCGGACCGGCCGGACCGACTCCACCTGTATATTGACTATATTTGGAGAAGTTTTTGGATGTCCGTGCATAGCAACGGTCAGAAATTTTTTCACATTCCAGGCCGTTGTTAGGAACCCGCAGCCAAAGAATTTCTCCAAATATGTCCAATATATATATTTAATTGCTGGAAATTTAGTGCTGAGCACGAATTTAGCATTAAAATGATGATCTGACATGGTTCAAAGAAGTTATGGATATGAGACAAAATGTGTCCTTTTTTAGGCGACACCAGGTGGTACAAGTGGCTCTAAGTGGCGAAATATTAGCATTGAAATTGTAAAAATCAAAATTGTTGTTTAGTACCCCTTTAGTTATCCTAAAATGGTTATAAAGGACTTTTGGCAAATTTTTGATAAAAAACAAAATGCCCATAGGAAAGGCCAACCTTAAAATTTTTGATGCGTAATGATGACGTCATAACAAATTAATTAGAAAAAAGGTGACAACGACGTCATAATTCCATAATGAGTTGACATTTTCGTCTGAACTCTGAACTTTGGTGAAATACCCAAAATACTCCCACATGCCAAAAATCAGCTTTCTGCGGCTGGCAGTTTCTTCAATCAATTCGTTACAGATATATACTATACACTGCCCTACCAAAAGTATTCGTACACCCCAATAGTTCCCATTCAAATTGTATAAATCGTATCTATTTTTTTAGTCAATTGTAAAAAATCAATAACAGTTTACTAAATTTGGCTTAAAATTCATATTCTACACACTCGATTTACTCATTTTATAGTCTTTCAACTCAATTACTCTCCTTCAAACATAAATATTTGGACATTTACTTCATTGTGCCACATACCATAAATTAACCACTATATATGATGGCGTTAGTGGCACTAGGGTAAAATATTTAACTTTAAAATAGAGTAATTGAGTTGAAAGACTATAAAATGAGTAAATCGAGTGTGTAGAATGTAAATTTTAAGCCAAATTTAGTCAAACTGTTACTGATTTATTACTATTGACTCCAAAAATAGATACGATTTATACAATTTGTATGGGAATTATTGAGGTGTACGAATACTTTTGGTAGGGCAGTGTATATATACAAACGCGCTTCGCTTGCTTGCGCTGCGGCGGCTGGTGGAGATTTTGTGTCCGCCAGAGGCGCCCTTTGGGCGCCTGGGGTCAAATTGATTAATTATAAGTGAAATAACATCTCTAGAAATAACATCTCTAATCCCTTTGCAAGTTGTTGCTTTATTTTGCGATTTTTGATACTCTATAAATCCCATTCATGGCTTTTGGGTTTTTTGCTGAGGAATTAGAAAGTTCTTTACCTAAAAACAAGCATTTTTTAAACTGTGAAAATTAACACATTCCACAGAATTTTAACCAAATAGATTCTATGAAATACCCATTTTGTAATGTAGCAATAATATATCTCGACTACTAAGCCTATTAGTCAATTAATGAATTATTCAAGCATCATGATGACGTATAAATTCCCGGATGACTTATCATTAGTTGGTGACACCATGTAGGGAATATTATTACACACCAGTGATTAGCCGTACTACTTTTTGGAGTGGTCTTACTATAGCATAATGATTGAGGATGTTAGTTTACAAGGACCCAATATTATTTCTCTTAAAATGCTTTGGTTTTGTCACGGGCTATGCAAACTCGATGAAGTAGATCTATCCACTGGAAAACCGGGGCGCCCAGCTCCGATCCCGAGGTGCCGCGGTTTTCGGAAGTATACTTTATCCTTAGCGCAGTTTTGCAAATAACTTTGCAATACGTTGATGAAAATACGATTACGTATACTTGGTGGGGGGTGCTGATAGGAACCGAGGTTTGGACACATAATATTTATAAATTTTCATATAATCAAGAAAATGGCTTTTAAAACAATGTGTTGAATTAAATATTGGCTCATAATTTTCGATTTTACACTCTTAGGATACGGTGCCTTACCAAAAAGTGTTCATTCACTCTAATATATTCGATTCAAATAAGTATTTATAATTAGGGCATTAGTCGATCCTCAAAAAAAGGATCTAGATCCAGATCCCGATCTAACTTATAATAGGCTCTTCGATCGATCACGATCATAATTTTATAAAAGGATCTTCGATCCGATCACGATCCCCAAAAGATCCATTCAATAATAGTCAGTGGACTATCATATTTGGTAAAGCTCCTGGAAGGAGATGCCGTTTTAAACTCGAAAAATCTTTTAAAATCATTGAAAATATTCGAATTACAAAAGACCATAATAATCAAGATTGTTTGAGTAAAAAAAAATTATACTTTGCGAAGCTTGTCACAGAACTTATGAGCCACCCTGTATTTGGGGAACCTCTTTATGTGGGGCAAATTTAAGCCATCTTTATTTGTTTCCATACAAATGAACCTCTATAAGTGGGGAAGTGGGGGATGGGGGAAATAAAAATGTCAGAAAATATTTTGTCATTCAACTTGACCTCTTCAATTGGGTGGAAAGTCCCAAAAGCAGTGTTCTGGACTCAATTTGCATTTCGTTTTAAAGTTTGATATTAATTTAACCTGACTTGAACTAGTAAGTCATTTTCTGAACATCTGGGTTGAGAATATTTTGAACCCAAAATCAGAAAATGAAATAAATAAATGTATTGTAGACCTAAAAAATGATGACTTGAATTTATTATATTGGATTTGTTCAACCCATTTTAGCTTAATGATTATTGCATACAATCATAAGTGGGAAATTGAGTAGTAAGTACTTTTTCGACTAAAAAACCACTCAGCATTCAATTTTCAGTTATTGATAGGTATATTGACCATATTCAGAAAATCTATTTTTAGTATCCTACCAACAATGTTAAATTCCCGCCATTTAGATCCCACATTTAGATGTTTGCAGATCAAGTGACTTGGTTATTCTGAGCCATGTAACCTGATGTCGGATATTGGGCTGCTAATTTATGCGATTCAAAATGTGTCCTTTTAGAGCTACACCAGGTAGTTCAAATAGCTCTAAGTGACGAAATAATGGCATTGGAGTTATACTAATTGAATTTAATGTTTAAATCCCCTGTAGAGATCAAAAAAACAAAAACTTGGTGAATTTGGAAAATATTTAGTACAATTGCAATATCTTACACACCCAACTTTTTTTAGAATTACCTTAATACATGTTTACGTGTTGATAGAACTTCCTTCAGGAAGCGGAATGAGCGACGGAACACAAATCGGTTGAGTTTCAACCAAGTTACACCGATTTTAATGTTACAAGCCAAAGGATATGGGAAAATGTTGCTATATTACCTGATGCCATATAATGCATTACTAATGATTGTGCAATGATATCGCGATCTGCATACTTCCTTTTGATCTTTACTATGTTACCCAGTCAATATTAGATGTTGCTATTTTGAGATCGAGGTTTTGGTAGTAATGGTTGGTGTTTCCTTCCAGGACTAGCTCAAAAAGTTTTCATTATTTTCTCCTGAAATTTTTTGTGGAAACTGTTCTCGATGAGGTAAAAATACACTTTTCGGAAGCTCAAGAAGCAAGAAAAATTTTTTTTTCTCAAATCACTAATTTATAGTGGACATTGAAGGAAACTTCGATGGCTTATGCCTCTTTTACTCAATTATTCTTGCACGAAATGGTAAAATAAAGAAAATAATAGGAATAGAATTTTCGATTTTAAGGTTGGCCTTTCCTATTGGCATTTTGTTTTTTATCAAAAATTTGCCGAAAGTCCTTTTTAATCATTTTTAGATCCCTAAAGGGGTTCTAAACATTAATTTCGATTTTTAGAATTTCAATGCAAATATTTCGCCACTTAGAGCCACTTGTACCACCTGGTGTCGCCCAAAAAGGGACACATTTTTAAAGCCAAATGTCTCATATCCATAACTTCCTTGAACCATGTTAGATCATCATTTCAATGCTAAATTCGTGCTCAGCACTAAATTTCCAGCAATTTGATATATACGTATATTGGACATATTTGGAGAAATTCTTTGACTGCGGATTCCTAGCAACGGCCAGGAATGTGAAAAAATTCCTGGCCATTGCTATGCACGGACATCCAAAAATTCTCTAAATATGGTCAATATATGTATTAAATTGCTGGAAATTTAGTGCTGAGCACGAATTTAGAAATAAAATGATGATCTGACATGGTTCAAAGAAGTTATTGATCTCGGATTACGGCGGACACTCGAATGTGATTATTTTTGGGTGGCCAGTCAGCAATGACCAGTTTTTCCAACTTTTGATGGAGAAATATTTGATATACCATATTTTGAAGTTAAGTACTGCTATAAGTTGTCGAATAAGGATATTTGCATGTTATTTAATATTCCAAAGCAGTTAAAACTATTAGAAATTGAGGGACTTATATAAATATTTTTTAAATCCTATTTTCTGAGACTTTTTTTTCAGCAATTATAAAGGTGATAACTTTTTGTAAATTCATCATAGGGGCGAAAACTCAACGGTTTTTCGATAGATCTCGAAGAGTAGAACATAATGAACAGACATATTTTTGATAATATAAATAAAAAGAGAATTATGAAAAAAATAGTGCCAAAATTACAAAAAATATAATTCCTCGGGTGTTTGGTGTGAATTTTTAACAATTTTCAAAATTTCAAAAGTATGTCTGTTCATTAGTTCATCGATTTATGAATGAATTTGAAAAGTTTCTAAAGGATTGTAAGCATATTGTGTCTGATTTCTTTCTTGTAAAATGACCAAATTTTTTCAAAAAAATTTTTATCTGTTGCAATATTTCAATTATTAGTGCAGTTTTGCAGATAACTCAGTGATTCAAATCTGCACTGAAAAAATTAAATGAATCGGTTTAAAAAGTCAAAAGTTAGCTATTATAGGAAAGGCCAACCTCAACCCAATTAAATTTTTCTTTCCAATCTCGTTGCTACAATATTTAGAATCAGATTTTCGTAAGGAAAAATATTTTAACGTTTTTCTAAAGTAGAATATCGAAAGTCTCAATCATTTTGTTCTACATGACGAGATCTTTCCAAAACCGTCGAGTTTTTTTACCTTTTTAACTAAAGATACCTCCTTTGTAAAATTGATTTTTTTGATTTCGAAAAAAAGGCTACAAAGCGGTTTTCTTCGGAAAGGCTTGATTTCCAATTGTTTTACTGCATCCTAATATTAAATAACATCCAAACATCCTTAATCAACAATTTATAGAAGTACTTAACTTCAAAATATAGCATATCAAAAATTTTCACATCATGACACCTTCTAAAGTGTTAAAAAGTTGTCAGTTATGACTGGGAACCCAAAATGACCACGTCCGATAGTATCCGCCGAAATCCTATATCTATAACTTTATTTGACTATGCCAGGTCGTTATTTTAATACTGAATTCGTGCTCAGCGCTAAATTTCCATCAATTTGATATATATATTTTCCATAATTGGAGAATATTTTGGTTGCCTGTTAATAGCAACGGCCAGGAATGTGAAAAATTCCTGGCAGTTGCTAGGCACAGTCAAACAAAATCTTTCCAAATATGGTCAATATATATATTAAATTGCTGGAAATCTAGTGCTGAGCATGAATTCAGCATTAAAAAGATGATCTGGTACTGTTAAAAGAAATAATAGCTGTGAAACATTTACCATTTAAAAGGTGTCGTTTTTATAGCGACACCAGGCGATACAAGTGGCTCATAGTGGCGAAATTTTTGGGCTAGGGTTATAAAAATTGGAATTAATGTTTAGAACCCCTACAAGGATCTAAAAATGATAAAAAAGCAATTTGGGCACATTTTTAGTAAAAACAAGTTTCCCATGGGAAACACCAACCTTATGAAGCAAAATCCCAAAACAAAAATCCAATTTTATTGATTATTGTCATTGCTTGATAAAATTTGATTACTGTAAGTACTATTCGAGTTTTGGCACCTACAAGTAATAGTATCGGGAAAGCGGAATATAACCGAATTTTAAAACTGGAATAAGCTCGATTGATATATACGTACAGGCGATTTAAGTTCTGTCCCATTTATAATTATCCATAACTTTGTGAATCCTCACTTTGTATCATTGAAAATTCCCGTATAGATTAGAGACCATGCTACAATACGAATTATGAATTGCTATTCAATGTATCCGCCTTTGATTATATTTATCCTTACTATTAAAACTCGATTAATCTATATGTGTATATATATCTCTGTAACGAATTGATTGAAGAAACTGCCGGGCGCAGAAAGCTGATTTTTGGCATGTGGGAGTCTTTTGGCTATGGCTCCAGTAAGTTCTGAGCTCAGACCAAAATGTCGACTCATCATGGAATTATGACGTCATTGTCACATTTTTAAAAGTTAAGCAACACAGTTATTCGAGCATAACTCAGCCATTATAGGAGATAGATGGCTGAAATTTTAATAGAATATGTATACTAACATGCGTCACATATGATACAACTATCGTCAAAAATTGATGACTCATCACTTTGTCATGACGTCATCATTACGCATCAAAATTTTTAAAATTAACAAATTTGGTGATTTTTCGATTGATATCGATTATAACAGTAGGACAGACATATTTAGAGATGCTATTTCCCTTATAATTAACCAATGTGACCTCAGGCGACCGAAGGGAGCCTCCGGCAGACACGAAGTGTCCGCCAGCCGCGCAGCGCAAGCAAGCGAAGCGCGCTTGTAGCTTTTATTCTGCCTGGTAAAGCCCCTACGGCGGCACGTAGGACCTCTTGGGGAACTTTCTCCCATTCTGGTACTAAAGATCTCTTCAAAGACTCAATATTTTAGTGAGATTTACTACAGGCATTTGTTTCGAGGATGGGCCAATCGAATAACCCATGGGGTTAGGTCTGGGCTGTACGGAGTATATTGGGCATCACTGATAAACCCCGGAATATTGCTGCGAAGCCAATCTTGAGTGGAATTTTCGGTATGGGCATGAGCTCTATCTTGTTGGAAGACGAAGGACCTCCCATTAAATATTGTTTGCCATAGGTTCTTCACAACCGGGTCTAAAATCAACGAACCGTAGGTAGGAGCGTTGATTTTAACCTCACAAATAACTTTTGATTTTCACAACTTTGCGAATTGAAAACTCACCAATTTTGAGTTCTAGAGCCATTTTTCTCAGCGAACACCGGGGATTTCGACAAATCCGCTCCCAACACAACCTTCTAGAGTTGAAGAGCCCTTATTGACGGCCAACGACCACTTCTTGCCTTGTCCGCAGCTCCTTCGATATCCTTGTATATCCTAATAGTACGATAGACAAACTTTCGCCTCGATTCAGGAAACTTCAACAATTTCATTATTTCTGCATGTGTCCCGCCGGTTTTGAATAATTCAATAATTCCACACCTCTTTTGCCCCATTGGGAATAAAATTTCAGAATCTGGTTATTTTGTGTAATTAAGTTGGATTGTTACAGGAAAGTGTCATTATAACTTAAAAATAGCATGTATAACAACTAATATACTGGTTATGCTTGGATTGTTGGTAGTCTTAATTGGGGACAGAACTTAAATCGCACCCTGTATTACAATAAATAGGTGACAAACATGTTAAATATACATTTTGCTTAAAAACACCTCATCAGGTGAATTTTAAAAATATTCCACTCACAAACAGTTAAAATCTTCCCTGTTTCCCAACATACCAAAAAATGCTCCCAAACTTTTTGGCTTGTAGCATTAAAATCGGTGTAACTTGGTTGAAACTCAACCAATTTGGGTTCTCTTTCGTTCTTTCCGCTTCCTGAAGGAAGTTCTATCAACACGTAAACAGGCATTATGGTAATTCTAAAAAAGGTGGGGGGTATGAGATAGTGCAATTGTACCGACCAATTATTGATCGTGTTGTGTAAGACCGAAACCAGTGTACGTCTAGCGATTGTAGAAACTTTAAGTAATTTCAAGAACAGAATATTTTTGATATCAACACAAAAAGTAGAAATCAACTTTAGCTTTATAACATTATTTGGGGGTCATACCCCCTCTGACCCGTTAGCCAGTGCTGAGCTACCTCTTCTGGCCCTCTGATTCAAAAATCCCTAGCCCATGATTCACAAGCCATATTCTTCTCCGAATTCATATAGTTAGCTATATCCCCAATTTGTATCCGTAGCCATTACTTTGCTTTAGACTAGTTTTTAAAATGTTTAATATTTGCAACAGTTATTGAATTTATTTTTCAAAATATTGAAACTTGTGTCTATTTTGAATAAACTAATTAATTATTATTTATGTTTAGTTATTTTGATAATGGATCTTAAGTTATACTTTTTGGTTCAACCTCAACAAAGAGGGTATCGATTTCGGTATATTTGTGAAGGGTCTGCACATGGGCCGATGCCAGGGGAATCTAGTACGAAGGAGAACAAAACTTTTCCTACATTGAGAATTGATAACTGTGCCCCAAAGCTCCCAGTGTATGTTTTGGTATCGCTCTGTTCAGAAGGTTCTCATTCAGTTCACATGCATACCTTATTCGGAAAGAACGTTTATAATGGGCAATACATTGAACTTTTAAAAGCAAGTGAAACCGGAATAATTATACACCAAATTAAAGGGGTCAGTATCTTGCATACGAAGGCAAAATCAAAAATCGAAATTCTTGGTTGTAAATTGGCTCAAAATCAACTATTGAATCATAAAGGAATCGAAGATTATGTTTCATTAATGAAGAGTTGTTCCGACCCTAGCACGGAATTCAATATCCACTGGTTTCGTGAAAATATGCCATATTTACAAGATTATATTAATCAAGCTGGAGAGATAAATGTTGCTAACAATGTTGTTTGTCTTAAGATCCAGGCTTTTTTTTTCGATAATAGATCTGGTACATATCCTTTGAGTGAATCATTGGTAGCCTATTCTAAACTCATCTATGACAGCAAAGCTCCTCAAACTGCACCATTGAAAATTCAACGTATAAGTCGTTATTCCGGTAGCGTAGAAGGAAATGATGAAGTTTATCTTCTTTGCGACAAAATTGATAAAAATGATGTTGAGATCGACTTTTTTTATGTCGATAATGGTCAAAGGCATGTTTTTGGTCAAGGCAATTTTGCCCCTTGTGATGTATTTCATCAGGTTGTAATTATTTTTAAAACTCCAAGGTTCCCTTATTTCTTAAATGATCCATTCACTGTTAAATTATGTCTTCGTCGTAAAGCCGATGCAAATGAATTCAGTCCTCCTATTGAATATAAATATTTCCCAAGTTTTCCTCCTTATCAGATGTATCAGAGTGACCAATATTTTGAGAATTCATCTGGTTTTTCTTCCAATCCTCACCATTCCTATAATCCTCCAAATCCTAGATTTGATAGCCAACCTCAAAATTTTCAAGATTATCAACCTAGTTTTGATATGGTAGATCCTAATTCTGCTCCACTACAAAACAATGATGCAATGGACCACTCATCACATTCAAATATTCCTAGTACATCATTTACTCCAGTGATATATAATCCATCAGTATATCCTTCGCAATTCCAAGAATCTGATCCTTCTGCATCTGCTAATATATCTTTTGATACTTCTCATCATCCACCTGTACAGACTAATCCTAATTATTTTTCACAAATGGATCGAAATCAGCATCAACAGAATGCATATCCCAGTTCTAATTTAGGGTCATCTGTTCACCATCGCACTACTTGATGTCTGCTATACTTATAATATGAATTTATATGACCATTAATTTCGTTATAATTTTTTATATTAACCTCTTTTGATTTCTATCTTGCCCTTGAACGGAATGGATATCATTTTAATTGTGTATATATTTTTGCAGATAATATATTGTTCATTTTTATGTCCTTATTTGAATTCATATATCTTAAATACTTTCTTTTTAAACAATAACTAAACTAGTTATTATGCATCTAATTATAATTAAATAGATTTTTACTATTTTTAAGGTTAACTGTCAATATATTTATTAACGTTAGGACCAAGGTTTAATTGTGGCTTCTTGAGCTCCACTGCTCTCATCTATATTTATATCTAACATATATGGCTATTATTAAAATCAATATCACATTATATGCCAGATGCAGGAAATTTATTATTTTTGATTAGATTATACTATACAGTAGTACCTCCATAATCCGACACCAGTATAATCCGGAAAACCTGCATAACCCGGCATTTTTTTCTACCATACCTGGCGTTTGAAAGTAGAAATTGCATTATAATCCAGTGCCGGCGCTTCCGAGGGTGTCTTGAGTGTCTGACACCCACTGTCTTCTATTTTAACTAATTGTACAGTATATATCCCTCCATAAATGGACACCAGGGTTGGGTTCAATTATAATTGTAATTGATTAATTACAATTAATTACGTTTTGTACATAATTGTAATTGATCATTGAAAAATTTTGTAATTGTAATTGTAATTGTAATTCGAAAAAATTGACATAATTGTAATTGTAATTGAAGTACATAATTGTAATTACGTCTAAATTATACCTTAAGGCTAAAGCCACGCTTACAATTCCTATACATGTGTTAATTCTCCACATTATTGTTTTGATATCGTTGTGTTTGGTGTTTCTCGGGAATCGGTAAGTGTAAGTTAACAACTTTACGACTAACCATATGGATTCTCTCTTTTTCATGGTTCCTGTGCACTATAAATATGTTCATCAAAGATATACACGCATCATTTTTGTAATTGTAATTGTAATTGTAATTGTGAATATCTTCTCAATTATAATTATAATTAAAAATTAAAGTTGCTTGTAATTGTAATTATAATTATAATTGTAAATTCGAATTAGTTGTAATTGTAATTGTAATTGAAAATAAAAATATAATTGAACCCAACCCTGATGGACACCCAATTTCAGAGAAATCCCTTTTAGGACACCTACTTCCAATAATACTACATGGCACTGGCCATGTAATCCGACTTTTTTCGTTTTGCACTTGGTGTCAGATTATGCAGGTTCTATTATACTCAAATTTCAATTGATCTTTGCCTTTTTTGAGACTTGAATGTGTCAATGAAACATTTGTAGCCAATTATTGTTTCAAACTCCGCACGCATCCTCACCGGATGTCCTTTGGGGCTGAAGTAATTTTTCTATTGACATTGAACTTTTATGAAACTAAAATTATATTTTCTGATTTTGAACGATTGCCACATGAGATTTCCGGTTCATCAAGTTCTATCCCAACTTCTGTCAAATCATCAAACCCAAACTTTACAGTTAGGAGCGGATACTATCGAGGCTATTGAGCTGAAGGTCTATGCACTCCAAATCCTTGACCTAGGGTGCTATCCGTGTTTGCTTTATATAGATATTGAGGCCTGGGCCAAAAAAATGGCATAAAGAACAATATAAGGTAAAACCTTAACTTGAACTGAACAATAAATGAGCAAGCAAAATGCGTCAATCTAGTATCAATATTGCTTTTCAATTCTATTCAGTTTTGAGGTATACATATTTCAAGGAGTCGAGGTAGAAAATTTATATTTTCAAAATATTTGTTTTATCTTTGCGTTATATAATTGGAACTTGATTTTGGCTTCAAAGTAGTTTGCTTTCATCATTTTTATAATTAGGCTCTTTTCTCGTAATATATCTCAAATGATAATTTTAACTCCTTTTTAAAAACATATTCTCTACCAATAGTATTCGTACCCCAAAAGGAAATAAGGGGAGCAATTTGAATGTGTAGAAAACTAATCTTTTTTTGATTAAATGTGATCGACCATATCAATATACTAGTATTATAAATAGGGCATTAGGATCTTTCGATCCATGATCGAAAGATCCGGATCGCGATCCTTTTTTTGAGGATCGAGATCGGATCGACGATCCTTTTTAAAAGTAGGATCGGGATCGGATCCAAACTTTTACTGAATTCGATCCGATCCTTTTTCTTTTTAATCCCCAAGTTGGAGGTGAAAGTGTTGTAATTTATGTTGATTAAATATATTTTTTAATGTGTTTTATGTTTTGATTACTAACTTATGCACTAAGTACGCCCCAGGCTGCCGCAGACGGACGGACATTGCACTCAGTCCATGCCATAAGGCATCTCCTTCCAGGAGCTTTACCAAATATGATAGTCCACTGACTATTATTGAATGGATATTTTGGGGATCGTGATCGGATCGAAGATCCTATTATAAGTTAGGATCGGGATCTGGATTTAGATCCTTTTTTGGAGGATCGACGGATGCCCTACCTATAAGTTTGTGTAGAGTCCTGCCATACCACAGCTTCTTCCACTGTTCCACTGTCCAGCACCACGCCCCCCCCCTTTCAGGTACCCACACTCGGCGCCTAAGATACAAGGTGTCCCAGTGTAGCAATATCGTTAAACAACGCAACTCCCATTGCTAACAATCAATATAAAACTCACAAAAATAAAATTCAAGAAATGACTGAGTTGATTGATTTGCATTGTTATCGTCGAATGAAATATAATGATCTAGAAGACTTAAATTTCAATCGAATTGAATTGAATTGAACTGAATTGAATTATTTTAACGATCTGAATTGAATTGAATTGGATGATCTGAATTGAATGAAACCTAGGGATGTAAACTTTGAACAAACTTTTTTCCAGAAAGATTTGGCTGACAGAATTAGTGTGGGGATGGCGTTCCCTGCGTCCCCCATCCACTATACTCCTGGTTATGTATTTGTTTATTGTGGAGAAAAATGTGCCCTGGCATGCAGCGAAAATAGCGAATCAGGGCCCACTGCTTTGCAAATTATCTTTCGTCTTTAAATTCTAGGAAAAATTAGTTCTCACATTTTACTCGAACATTCTAAATCTTTAGAAATCAACGATGTTCAGATGAGTACATATTAAGACCCATATCGATCAGATTTTTTGGCGATGTGAAAAAAATGCAATTTTGAGTGATTTTTCAAATTGAACCTAATTTAAACTCATGAAATAATAACTTTCTCCCGTTTCTAATAATGAATTCAATGGATTTGTGAAATAATTGCATGGTGAATGAAAGGTATCTGGTACTAAATCGTTATGGAACATCGATTATGAAGACATTTTCAGGAGCAGTGGATCCTGATTCGCGATTTTAGCTACGTGCAAGGACATGTTTTTTCCAGGTCTTAGACTCGAAAAATCTTTCAAAATCATCAAAAATATTAGAATTAAAATCTCTAAAGACCATAAGTAACTATGACTGTTTGAGTATAAAAATATTTATACCAAACGAAGCTTGTGACAGAACCCTGTATAGCCCATTTATGAGGATTTTGCTGTTTTATTAAAATTAAGAATTGCTCTAAAACAATTAAATATTAAACACTAGTCAAATAGCCATACGTGCAATTAAATCAGTAAACTTGAGATCATATTGCAACTATGAAATTTTAGCATTTTTCAAATAACGTTATTCATCATTCATTTATTTAGTATATTAACCTAATACAATGTATTCATGTTAAGAATAGCTGGCGAAAAATCATATGATTTGGCAGACAGCATATGATGAAGGAAGAGAGATGTTAAACGTGGGCACGTATCTCCGTATAGAAATACTTGCACATTGCAAACCGTTTTTGATTATCATTTCTAGTTTTTGAGATAGAGTGTCTCAAAGTCTGTTTTTTTCGTTTTTCGCTAACATCTTAATGGTAGAAATCTGGCCACTCAAGGAATTGTTTAGGACATACCAAGGAAACAAACACTTCCAAAATCGAATCATAGATAGTCTACCATATTTGCAACTTCATAGGACCAGAAGAAAGTTAAAATGACAAAAATTGTAAATTGTATCGCTGTCCGAAAAAAAGGGCCAAAAAACGGCAAGAATGTCTGTTTTTGGGAACTAAAATCACCAAGTTAGAAGATATCGAAAAAATGGTGGTCCAACGTTCATCGCCAAATAATATTGAACAACTCTTGAAATTATCAAACCTCTATCTCAAACCAATTTTGAGTTAAAATTCTGAAAAGACGGTCAATTTTGAAATATTAAAGTACCGAGATATAGAGATTTTAAGTTTAAATTTTAAGAAGAATGTAGAATGAGTTATTAATAATGAACAAAAGCATTCACAGACATTTATTCTCATTTATACTGCTGATTTAGGTATATTCGAACCAAATATTTACATAAAATAGCAAGAGTACCCTGAAAATCGAAAATTTCCTTGAGGCCCCTAACCCCGAATATTTTGAAATAATTGTGAATAATAATTCATGTTCCTAGCACTACGAAGTATAATCTATCAGTTTAGAATGAATAAAGAGCCTCCAAAAGTATATTAGGAAGTTATAGCGAAAGTATACGACTTTTAGTTTCCAAATTAGGATTTTCAAAAATGCTACGTCATCATATGACAAAAATCTAAAACTTACATTCTATAGGATGTAGTGCAATTATTATCAATGAATCATATACATATGTACCCTCATAAAAAATATATTAGGAAGTTAGAACTAAGAATTTTGGCCTATATTTACAGTGATAGAGATATATCTCTTTTTGGAACCTAAATGGGGGTTTTTGACCGAATCTGTGAGGTCTAAGGCCAGAACTTTCAAAATAATTATCAAAAGTTCTCCAATTTCTCTGTACACATTATTAACGACAATTGTATTCATTATTTAGCATAATAGCCACATTTGGATACATATTTAATGATTATATTTGCCATTTTCTAATATATTCAAAGTTCTCCATAGCATTTGTATTACAATTAAATCAATGATAAGTCGAGAAATATTTATTTTTGCCAAAGGAATGTTTGAGGAACCTATATATTTTAGCATATATCATTTTATCCAAGAATATAATAGATTACAAGCGCGCTTCGCTTGCTTGCGCTGCGCGGCTTGCGGACATTGTGTGTCCGCAGAGTCGCCCCGCGAATGCCTGGAGTTACTTAATCTAACCTATTTGGGGATTTTTTTAACTTTATATAAATATTATGAACAAAAGTTAACGAAAGATTTCTTATATGGATCCGAAAATATAATATTCGAAATCTAGAGCCCTGAAAAACCCATGTCAACCGTTGGAAGCCAGCCTTTAGCTTATTTTAGTAATTTGTTTACTTAATATACCTATTGTATACAAAGGTAAACAAATTAACTATCATATTTACTCGAAAATATGATATTCGAAATCTACACCCCTGAAAACGCCATGTCAACCGTTGAAAGCAATTTTCTAACACAATTTTGAGATTTGTTTACTTTATGTACCTATTGTAAACAAAAGTAAACAAATTAACTATCATATTTACTCGAAAATATGATATTCGAAATCTACAGCCCTGAAATCCCCATATTACCCGTTGGAAGCTAGTCTCTAGCATATTTTTCAAAATTCGTCAAAAGGTGTGAAAATATGTATATAAAGGTGTGAAAATATCCACATAATCTTGTTTATTGCTATACGTTATGATACATTTAAGATATCAAACATAAGTTGTGGCTTTGAAGTATTAAATAACAAAGACAATATATTGTAGTGCCGTACAATGATTTCCATTTGCGATAGTGTAGTCATATATTTTGTATAGAAAAGGTGTGGAAAATTGTTTTCCATTTTTTTTGTAGAGGTGTGAAAGTTTTGCTTAGATCTTATAACTTAATCGTAGTCATATCATTTAACATCTACATGCCAATTTTCATATCTCTATGACTTCCCAATTCTTTTCAATCAATTTGGACAAACACACACACGAAAAAAAGTTTTTTGAGGGCGGTATCCTTAAGAATATATTAGATTATATATCTTCAATAGTTTTTAAGATATGACTTCGGCCTCTTTTGGGACCATAGAGAGATATTATGCCCGAACATTACCTATAATAAGCGATATATCACGAACAAATGGTCGGATCTGAACAAATTTTTTTTGGAAACGATCAGAATTTTATTTCTGATCCAGTGATCGCTAAATATCTGATATCAAACAGGCGATTTCCCGAGCATTTAATAAATGAACTCCCTTATAGATCTATTTTGTTTGGATTTTCTTTGGCCATTCTTCTAAATCTTTGTGTTATATAATCTCCAAAGGTGCAAAAACAATCTTAAGGTCCATATCATTAAAAAATTATCAAATAAGTTAAAACTAATTGGTGAATGCGTCAAAAACCTCCAATAATTTTTCAATTTTTAGTAACGCTAAACTTTAGGGAGTTAACTCATAAATATCAAAATAAATACCGCCCAACTAGTACTATCAGATGGTAGACCGCTCAATAATACAATGAAATATACATTAAAAAATTAATAATAAAAAATTTCCGGTTTTTTTTAAGCCAGGCAAAGTTTTTCGAGGGCGGTATCCTTAAAGATTCACTTTTTGAAGTCCCGATATTTAGGGATTTTAAGTTTAAATATAAAAAACAATGTGAAAAGAGTCATTAAGCATAGAATAATTCATTTACAGGCATATATCCACATTTATACGAATAATTTTAAAATATTCCAACCAAATTTGGGGGAAATATTAATGAAGTGTCCAAATACTTGTCGGAGTAGTGTATCATATGTTCGTGTATATTACAGTGCTATTGTTTACTGCTCCTATAATTTGACTGTGCTAATTATATTTCTAAGTACCTCTCAGTCACAACTGAATTGGATTCGGTCATGAGGCTAAAAATAGGTTTCTCAGAGCCGTTTTTGAATAAAATACTTTCAGATGGAAATTTGTATAAAAGGGAAGTCAAGAAAGTAATGTGGTCAGAAAAATACCAGCACTGTAGATCTGAAACAAAATAACTTATTGATTCTACTCCAGGAAGAATTCACTAGTCACTTCTGCCATTACTATAGTTACAGAATATCTTTACTCAAAAGCAATCTATGGCAAGCGGTTCTGGTCAGCTTACCCATTCGAGATGGGGTATACAAAGAGAGGAAGACGAAGATATGAACAGGAATATTACCAATAGCAGGATCCCATTATTTAACCCTAAAGCCAACATCTGAAGGAATACAAGAATCCAATAGATATCTCAGTGCCATCTACCGTTCGTATAAAAATGCACCATTTTGGAACAGACTAAAATCTATCGTAAACAGAAGCGCCTGTACATTTGGAAAGAGCCAAGCTATAACGAGACACGTTGTTTCATGGACTTTTCTATCTCGGGAGGCGTGCCCGAGCTGTCGGAGGTAGGTAGGTAGTGGTGGAATTTGCAGAGCCTTATTTCGACCTCGGGCATAATGTCTATTGTGAAAGATTCTTCTCGCATATTTATCTAGCATCGTATCTGGCTTCGAGTTCTACGGGGATGGTAGGCACATCGAATATAACGAACTGCCTGCAGACCTTGATTACCTCGTGGCCAATATGCCACCGGGCGTTCAAATGATATTATTCCGATGCGAAGTTTAATTACCGTGTCAGACAAGGGGAAGAAGTTAATCTTAAGAAAAAAACGAACCCGTATGTTTACTCGTTTGGATAGGCTAGAAATACTGAGCGGATAATATGAAAGTTTTCATTATCACCAGCGCACTTGAACATGTGCATACTTGAAGGTATTTTTACACATTCTCTATTCTGCTGTGATGGTCAATGCTTGAATCCTTTTTAAAATGAACGGGAAGAAGGTCAGTGGAACTCAAGCGCACAGCAATAATTTAAAAATAACCAAGCACCAAAATCGACCAAATTTACGAATTCTTGAATTAGTGAGAAAGTGTATAGCTAGAAAATGTCAAATCTGCCACAAGGCAGTTCGTACAGCTTGTATCGAATGCAAAGAAGCATTTTGCTACGACTGTGGGATTCTGCACTAGAGTGAACTCTACAAAGATCAAATCTTAACTGACCCGAACGTGGAAAGAGGACTTACAGGGTGGCTCATAAGTTCTGTGACATTTTTCGAACCCATTAATTTTAATTTTAATTTGGATAATAAGACAGCTAATCTAATTTATTTTTAATCACTAGATATTCAACATCAGTTTTTTGTTAGTAATTTTCATATAAATTTCCATTTTAGTATTGTATAGCTAATGGAGAGTGATCGATGTGCTGTAGTTGGATTATTTCAAGTGGGGCATAAACCGTTTTTCCGAAACTGAAATAATTCATTTTCCTGGATATTTGCATCATCTATCTATGCGTGAAAAATATCAGAATACATCACCTTACAATGACAACATCTTGATTTTTACAACCTCGGGTTCAGGAAATAGATGCACTGATGTAATTACTTCGAAATAAGCCTGTGAATTTACCAATATGTGTCAACTTGTGTCTAATAAACGTCACTGAATAAAATGACTAACCACATTTTGGTCACTCATAATAATTAAAAACGATATTTTTACGATATTTTAAAATGTTTTAAAATATTGTCACTCACTCAAATCGCCTATCTGTACATCGCTTGTCTATTCAACATTCATCTTCACATCACGTCTGCTCTATTCTACCCTATTCTCACTATTACTCGATTCACAGCATACTTTTCAACATGGCTCGTCTGGCACCTGGTTGTAAGTCAAACTATTGTGATAAGATGAATACATACCTGTTTTCTCTTTTCCTACTGACAATGAGACTCGTGAAAAATGGTTCCGAGCTATACCTCGAGTGAGAGTAGACTACGAGATGAACAAACGATTGAGGGTATGTTAGATAATACACTTTAATCACAATACTCTATAGTCATTTTATTTCTTTATTTCAAGGTCTGCATACACCATTTCCATGAAGAAGACATCGAAATGACCATTGAATTCTCAGATGCATTGAAGATGATTGAGACGGAAAGGAGGGTGCAATCCCTAGCATCTTTCCTAACTGTCCTAGTTATCTGACGGACGCTACTGTTAGTTGTCAAAGACTATCTCTAGATGACAAGGAGGAAAGGAGGATATAAGAAGCATATCAGAAAAGTCAAAGAAACAGAAGCTACGTTTACTATTTCTACTCTTAATTGTATTAATTCTAAATTGCATCTAGTCGAACTCCCTGTCGGTGGGTTATTTATGACCAAATTCGGTCATCCTTCTTAAGATACAATATCATAATGAAATTTCTACAATCGAATGTTCAATAATTATTAATGAAAAATTATATTACAGGCTTTTTATATGGAAACAAACAAAATTCAACTATCCTGCCACTCACTAACCGATACTATGTCATTGGAAAATATCATTAATGAAGTCGAATTATTTGAAATTAATAAAAATGAAGATAATTTCCTCATCCACTCCTTTGATTCAACACGTGAATAATGCCATTCATAATATCACTAATGCTAAGATCAAAAATAGTATTGGTTTAGAGAGCGAGTATACTAAAATTCTAGAAGTTGCATCCACATTTAACGATTTAGAGCGTCATCAGTGATGAAATAGAGATAACACTAAGCTAAAAATATATAACTACAGTCAGGGTCGCTTACTATGAACCCGCTTAATATGAACATTCGTTTATTATGAACTAACCTCCTGGTCCGAATTTCTTTTTTTAGATAGGATTTGTATTGAATCAAGTTCGCTTAATATGAAGTATCTCTATTGTGAACAGATTCTTGGCCACCTGGTAGTTCACAATAAGCGACCCTGACTGTATTTTTTCTATGTTCTTTTGTTTTAGGGAGAGAGAGAGAGAGAAAATGAAGAATCTAGTCTAGTTATAAATGAATTGTCACACTTTATCTATTTATTTATTTAATCATTTATTTATATCTAGCAGTGTATTGATTGTGATTTTACCATTAAAGTATACTAATATGTTAATTTTAAGTGGGTTGAGTGGTCCGAAATCATTAAAATCAATCAAATGCTACATTAGAGTACTTTAGAATAGTAATGAAAGACAATATAACAATACATGATATTTTGAAAGCCCAGGGTAATTGCCATCCATGGTCCAGATTTTGAATAGAGTGCCATTGCCTTAGTATATAGAATGCTATGGTTTATCCTAAAATTTTCGAAGCAATAATTGAAGAAATGATTTCGAAAAATATCAAATTGTTACTATTGACACGGACACATATAAAAACGGACGTGACACTCTAATATCAAGGTAAAATTATAATAGGCCTAATTCGATCTACCATAACTTCTGTTCTACTTGGAAATTTTGCATAGTCTTGGTGTCTAAAAGGAAGGAAATCTTCAAAGAATTATTCTATGCTCTTCAATTTCCTGTTTGAGACCATCCAACGTCATTTTCGGTTATTTTTGTAAATTTCTCGAAATTTTTAAAAATTTGACGATATACTATATAGTAGATTGTGAACTTGTATATAACATGTTTCTTGGATGCACAATAGCATATAATCACTTTTCCGGAGGCATAAGCATTGTAATTGTTGAATCCGAGTCGTAAGAATCCTAAAATAATCAAATCATAGACGACTTAATACAATTGACGGTCGACTCTCCTATTCGGGTCTTTAAAATCGGGTCCATTGTTATTGTTGATATATCCATAGCCTACTATAATAAGGCCTCAGAGTAACTTGCGAATTTGGCACTAGGGATGCAGTAGAAGATGGTTGAAGAAATACATGAGCTGCCTTAAATCATTAACAAGGCACAATAGAGCTTAGGAATGTATTACCAGCATAGATAAATATGATGTCAAAGCACCCATATCCGTTGTTAAAATTAAGATTAGTCATCAAATGATTGCAGAACAGGCTATATTTGGGTCAAATTTAGTGATTTTCAGAGGTCGTTTGAGGACACTTCTAAGCATTTTTATTATAAAGTTTTTCGCATAGAACTGAGAAGTGAATGTGTTAATACTAAAAATTTGGAATTTTTTCATGGAATGTTCTTACATTCCAGTGTTGCTATGGAAACGTGTTTTGGTCAGTTGGAGCTATATCTTGAAATCGAATATCTCGTAAACCCAATGGTTTACGAGATATTCGACAAATTACAAAATGTGACCAATATGATAAATTGTCTAATAACTCGTAAATTATTGAATTAAGACATAAAAATTGTATTATAGCTAAATAGGAAGTAGCCTATTTGCTATCAAATGGGATTATATTTGAATGTCTAGCTATCGCTGTTTTCAAGATATAGCCCCAACTGACAAAAACACGTTTCCATAGCAACACTGGAATGTAAGAACATTCCATGAAAAATTTCCTTAAAAAGAAATTTCCTTAGTATTAACACATTCACTTCTCAGTTCTATGCGAAAAACCTTATAATAAAAACACTTAGAAGTGCCCTTAAACGGCCTCTGAAAATCACTAAATTTGACCCAAATATAACCTGTTGCGCAATCATTTGATGACTAATCTAAATTTTTCAACAGATATGGGTACTGTAACACCATATTTATATATGCTGGTAATACATTCCTAAGCTCTAATGTGCTTTGTTAATGATTTAAGGCAACTCATGTATTTCTTCACCCATCTTCTACTGCATCTCTGGTTAAGTTACTCTTAGGCCTTATATATAGTAGGCAATGATATATCGTATTCCACTCAAGTTAGACATGGGAAATGTATTATTGTTAAATAGGAAGTAATATTTTTGGAATCCATTGGTCTTGTTGGCTGACCTCAACTGTTGAATCTGAGTTATGTGGTTTTCACACCTGTTTTTCAAAGATTTAACCTGCGGTTGGCTTGGGGTTTTTTCTATTTATAGTCAGATCCCAAACTTGTATGGCTTCCCCGCCCAAAATGGCTTAAAACGGAAATGACGCTACAAAACACTGCCAAACGCGGGTTAAGATACATTTTGGCGATATTCTGACTTGTTTTAAGCACATTTTAAAGCTTTATTAATGTATGATTTTAAAGCATGATCTAGGTGGGGACAGGTTGATTCGAAAGAATTGATCTTTTCTAAAGGAATGTGGTTACATTCCATTGTTGTTATGGAAACGCATTGTGAACATTTGAGCCTATATCTTGAAACTGTTTTAGCTATACATTCAAATTTGACTGTATTCGATAGATAATAGGCTACTTTCAATTAACTCCCTATAGATTTTGTTGTATCAAATCTTTCGAGATATGGTACAATATATTTTATGAATCATATTTGATAAATTGCACCATATCTCGAAAACCTTAAGATTTAATATAACAAAATATATTAAGAGCAAATAGAAAGTAGTCTATCATCTATCAAATACATTCATTCGAATGTCTAACTATAAAAATTTTCAAGATATAGGCTCAAGTGGTCAAAATGCGTTTCCATATCAACGATGTAATGTAACAACATTCCTTTAGAAATGTCAATTTTTTAGAATCAACCCGTTCCCACCTTGATTATGTTATAAAAACATACATTAATAACGCTTTATAATGTGCTTACAACAGGTCAGAATATCGCCAAAATGTTTTTTCAATTTTTGAAAATCAAAAATAACCCAAAACGACGTTGAATGGTCTCAAACTGGAAATTGAAGAGCATAGAATAATTTTTTGACCAAGACTATGCAGAAATCCCAAGTAGAACAGAAGTTATGCTAGATCGAATTAGGTCTTTAGAACTTTACCGTTATATGAGAGTGTCACGTCCGTTTATATAAGTGTCCGTGCTATTGATAAATTAATTAAGCAACCTCGGTTTTGTTAAAATATTTTTCTAAATTCTAACTGGTATATACTGTTGAATTTGATATTTGCATAACTAGTAGATAAGTCATACTAAGAAAATATAAAGAGGTGTAATGAAAGGGAGGCTTCATTAGATTAGATCAAGTAGATGTCGCCAGGATTGTCTAACTTGAATGATTCATATTCTGAGTTAATTAGGCTAATGACTGGTTGGATATGCATTACCTCTTCTCTCTACAAACCATATGATAATTAAAATTCAAACTTGTAACTACAAATGTCTTATACGTAGTTTCAAATACATATTACACATATGTTGGTTTGACAAACCATATCGAAAGGAGCAACCCTTTGAGAACAGAGAATAGGATGTAACTGTAGGACACGTTTGTTTCTTCATGGTGTTGTGAAGAATTTCATGTAAGAGCGAAATGAACAGGTTTTCCTATAATTTTCTGATAACATCTTCCTTTAAGTAGAATATAAGTGTGGATTATAAATTAATAAACGAATGCATTATGTTAACAGAATCCTATGAATTAGTAATCATGTAGGCGTATTCAAAACTTACTTTCAGAAAGTTCAATTCATCCAACATTGATTCTCGCGAAATTCCATATATGAACTGTTCAGAATCTTCAATTGCAATCATAATCTAAATTGTAATTAATTAATTCCAATCCAATTCAATTCAATATTTAAAATATTTAATAAGAATTACCTTTGATCTCTTAGAATTACTAAGGGATTGTAAATCTATGTTCTCCCTTTTGCCAGTTTTGAAATGTTTAGATGGGATTAGGTGTGACTACAAGGATAGAATTAAGATATTTATTACTGTAAATATGTAAGATATTTGAGATTGTTCAATATAATACCTGTTCTTGTTTCCGTTGTACATACTTTTTGGCAAGATGAATAGGATACGAAATATCACCCAATGTTGTTTTATTCCTTTAAATTTGTAAATGACTGTTTGGGCCAAGGTATTTGGATTGCATTTTATTTAGTGTTCTGAAGTTTTTTGTCTTTTTTTATGTTCCGCACTAAAAACATGTCTCCTTCTTGAAATTCCGATCTAAATAACCAAAGTTCGAACAAATAAATTAATATAGAACTCAACTGTCTCATAAATAGATTTATAATTTATTGTTTCTAAATTGGTTTATCATAAGATCAAATGATAGTTATAAAAAAGACTAATATTATACAAAAACATAATAGATATAGCATTACCTACCTGTTTCTCTTCACTTTCTTATAATAAATACTTTTTTGTCTGGTTTGTTAAACTTCGATGTTCAATCGAGCCTCTGATTCATTCTGTTGTCGAATAAAATGCATCTCGTCGCCAATGTCATCTATATTTCCCTCATCATTGGCAAACGGATCATTGGTAGAATCGCTATAGATTGAATCATCATCTGCAGATTGGTTATCGTCTGGGTAGGTGCTGTAGTTTTTACTCAATTTGAGTAAGGAATGGAATTGCACCTTCGGCCAAACATCATTTCGAAAGCTGAGTATTTCGCTGCTCTCATTATTTTTGTATTAGCAGCGATTTCTGCGAAAGGTGTTTAAGGTTGGCCTTCCCTATAATAGCTAACTTTTGACTTTTTCAACCGATTCATTTAATTTTTTCAGTGCAGATTTGAATCGCAGAGTTATCTGCAAAACTGCATTAATAATTAAGATATTGCAGCATAAAAAATTTTTTTTAAAAATTGGGTGATTTACAAGAAAGAAATCGGACACAATATGCTTACAATCCTTTAGAAACTTTTCAAATTGATTCATAAATCGATGATCTAACTAATGAACAGACAGATTTTTGAAATTTTGAAAATTGTTAAAAATTCAGACCAAAACACCCGAGGAATTATATTTTTAGTAATTTTTACACTATTTTTTTCATAATTCTCTTTTTATTTGTATTATCAAAAATCTGTCTGTTCATTATGTTCTACTCTTCGAGATCTATTAAAAACCGTTGAGCTTTCGCCCCTATGTTGAATTTACAAAAAGTTGTCACCTTTATAATTGCTGTAAAAAAGTATCAGAAAATAGGTTTTAGCATGGCCTACTTAACTCAGGCCTCACAGTAGAATGGAAATATTGTACCAGGGATGCAGTCGAAGCCGGTAATTGTTAATTAACCACAATATTTTATTCATGTTTATCTATTCACAATTACCCATAACATTTTCATACAATCATGTTCGTATATACTTTAATTTATAAAAATAGCATTCATATATAATTTAATCATAATAATAAATATTTACATACATTTTTTCTTTTGCACTAGCTACGTACTTACATTTGAAATGCCGACCAGTTGCTCGGCACCTGGCTGCAAGTGTAACTACAAGTCTGAAGATCGTGTCTCTTTTCAAGATGCCGCAGAAACCAGATCAACTTAGACACGCTTGGGTTCGGGCACTCCGCAGAGATGATCTAGACGAGTTAAAGGCTGTTTACGTCTGCGTGAAGCACTTTACGACTGAAGATATCGAGTACACGCACATGGTTCCCAACGGAGAAAGTACTTTTCGCGAAATCCCTAGAGTGAACCCAAAGCTGAAGGATGATGCTGTACCAGTCTTTCTACCAAGATGTCCCTCATACTACTCCCAATCTGCAGCTAAGCGAAGTCGTCGGTCTCTCGACTCAAAAGATGACGAGTTCCTCAATCAAGCTTTGACACTTAGCCTGAGATCTGATGCAGAAGAAAAAGAGAGATTCAAGGTTAGCTGCTTCCAGGAAATGCAAGGTAAGTTATCACTTATCTCTTTACCTAAAACCTGGTCATTATGGAACCCAGATGAACATAGCTTGATTTTTATGCGTCCTAGTTTAGAGAATTCTAGTATACTGGTTGATGTTTATTTGGTAGTAACGTTCGATCTTTCTATCAAGGCCTTTTGTAAAAATGAGATTTTTCCACATTCGCTCAGTTGCCTAAGTGATATTCGACAACTTGAATCACTTGTGAATGAAATTTCTAGTGCGCCTTATCGATGTGAGCCATCTAAGAATTCTGAATCTACTACTTCCCATATATCATCAGGGAATATCCATAACCAACAAGCCATTGATATTATGCATACCAGTTCGGATGTGGAAACATCTGAGCATCCAGAAATTTGTCGACTCCAATTCATTCAATGCCAATTAGAAAACAGTCTTGTTCCCAAAAATAGACGTAGATACAACATACTCACACAAATATTATCTCTTAAAACACATCTGATCTCGCCAGCTTGTTATAAGTACAGTACACCCTCGCTAATCCGAACAGCGAGGGTTCGGATTAGTGAGGTTCGGATTAGTGAGGGTTCCGATTAGTGAGGGTTCCGATTAGTGAGGGTTCCGATTAGTGAGGTTCCGATTAGCGAGGGTTCCGATTAGCGAGGGTTCCGATTATCAGGGTTCCGATTAGTGAGGGTTCCGATTAGTGAGGGTTCCGATTAACCTAACTATTCTCCACGAAATAAGGGAACTGGCAGCGAAAAAGAGGATAAGCATTATAAAGCAAATGAATTTGAATGACTTTTTCTAGTCTTAATGCACTACATTATGTATAGCAATATGTATGAAACAATATAACCGTATATCTCAATATTCTGGGTTATAAAAATAGGTACTTCACTATCGGAATGATTTTTTCTCTCCTTGGTACAGGGCTGTTCGGATTAGCGAGGGTGTACTGTATCTCCAGCACATGCCTTGCCTATCACTTCTTCACTTCAATACTTTAGAAAAATTGTACTCTTCATTTGGGCTCGAAAATGAATTCTTTCCATTCCTGAGGCAAGCAACGTGTTCTTTTTCGAATGAACAAAAACATGTCATCCTTCAAATGGATGAAATTCACGTAAAACCCGGTACGTATATCATACAAGGGAGGCAAAATTATAGGAGCCAATATATGTCCAGATAATCCTACGAAAACTGTATTTGCTATCATGGTCTCTAGCCTTCAGAAAAAATGGTCCTGCATTGTTCGTCTGTTACCATGAAGGGCCAGCGAGGAAAATTCTAGTCGAACTTGCTTTAAACTTAATAGTACGGGTGTAGATAGCAATTATTGTGATTTCTGGGAAAATACATGTCCTTCCTGCAATATTCCTCGTTTTTCTATTCTAGGTTGTTTTTCTATTCTAGGTTGTTTTTCTATTCCAGGGTCGGCGCCACCAGTCCGGTTGGTCCGGTTTTAACCGGACCACTTTTAGACAAGTTTAATACAATTACTATGTAAAATAGTCCAGTTCGTGTGGTTTAACCGGACCACTTTTCAATAGTTGTATCTTTTAACCGGACCGCTCTAAAATCCATGGCACCGGCTATGTATTCTAGATAGCTAATAAAGTAAAAAATTATAATTCCATGGTAGTATGTAGAGGAATTGAAAAACGTAAACTGAAAAAATTTAACTCTTAATTAATATCCTTATATTTTAATATAGTACTTTATTTAGTTCAGCTGTAAGCGCGGCCAACCTTTCTCACATGCCAGTAACTCAACCCTCAATATGTTAATCGGAGACAACAACACCGCTAAAATGATCGAAAGAAAGTTTATGTATTGTAAAACTGTTTTAATACATTATTAATTGTGATTGTAATAGTATTGTCTTGTTTATTTCAATTATTTAAATGAAATATATGATATTATCACTTCAATACTCAATATAGTATAGATGATGGGGGCATTTAAAATAGAAATTAATGAGGGTTAGATCGAATGTGAACGCTCAAGGCTATCACTCAAATCATTATGCACTAAAATTACCACGAAATATTGAAAAGTTGGTATTTCATTGCTCGGCTTCGAACGCATCCCTGGTCCAAATTTCACATTCTACTGTGAGGCCTGAGTTAAGTAGGCCATGGTTTTAGAAATTATTTATATATGTACCTCAATTTCCATTAGTTTTAACTGCTTGTGAATATTAAATAACATGCAAATATCCTTATTCGACAACTTATAGCAGTACTTAAATTCAAAATATGGTATATCAAATTTTTCTCGATCAAAAGTGTAAAAACTGGTCATTGCTGACTGGACACCCAAAAATAACCACATTCGATAGTGTCCGCCGGAATCCGAGATCAATAACTTATTTGAATCATGTCAGATCATCATTTTATTACTAAATTCATGCTCAGCACTAAATTTCCAGCAATTTGATATATATATTAACCATATTTGGATAATCTTTTGGATGTCTGTGCATAGCAATGGCCAGGAATTTTTCACATTCCTGACCGTTGCTAGGAATCCGCAGCCAAAGAATTTCTTCAAATATGTCCAATATATATATCAAATTGCTGGGAATTTAGTGCTGAGCACGAATTTAGCATTAAAATGATGATCTGACATGGCACAAAGAAGTTATGGATTTGAGACTTTCCGTTTCAAAATTGTGTTCTTTTTTTGGCGACACCAGGTGGTACAATTGGCTCTAAGTGGCGAAATATTAGCATTGAAATTCTAAAAATCAAAATTAATGTTTAGAACCCCTTTAGTGATCCTAAAATGATTAAAAAGGACTTTTGGCAAATTTTAATAAAAAACAAAATGCCCATAGGAAAGGTCAACATTAATGACCCAAGATCCATCAGAAGTTTTCCGCAGCTTCTAAATTTTCCTTTGAAATGAAAATCGCTTAACTGACTGTAATATATCTACCTACACTAGAATAATTACAAATATAGTTCAAACTCTTCAAATTTGGTCAGGTGCCTCAACAAGACCATTGCTTTGGGGATAACATGCAGTGGTACGTCTGTCATCAACCCCTAGCTGTTTATGTAGATGTTTGAACTCCTGTTGAAATATAGTATTAATTGATTACGTAACTATTTTTGAAGAAAATAGCATTGGCATAATTAATACAATTTCTGATTATATATAGTGGAAATTCGATAATCGGGGCGCCTGTCACATACCATAAAGTATGTAGACTAATTAATATACTTGAATTTAACTAAATAATAATATTTAACATTTTAAAAGAATATTTTTCTTCCTCCCCAATAATTTTGCATTGCTTTAAAAATTAGGAATTTTAGAAAGTGGTGACTTAGAATGATCGAACTATAACATCACAATTCTAATATGGCTATGGTTTTAGTCACACACTTACAGAATGTCTAATTTGGTGGTATTATTACTTCAAGAAATCTTTAATTAAAACCTAAGACTACCGAAATGTAACACAGTAGTGCAACTTTATGATTTCTTTCCCATTGAAAATTGCTGGAGACATCCGCGATATCGCGACTTTTCGATAATCTAGGGTTAATGGAAACAATCCTTCCACCTGAAATCGTGAGTCTTTCCTCCTGAAGTTAGCTCGTCCATATCTATGCTGGATCTCAGGTGGATAGGTTCCAGTCAAGTGGTACTGGCACAAGTTATTATAGTCAATATCTTCCATCTGTTTTTGCTTTGTTAAGTTTCCCTACTTATACGATCTACGACTCTGGCTGCATACCCACTAGCCTGCCCAGGCCTACTCACTAGCCTCCCAAGCTTACCCACTAGCCTCCCGGGGCCTACCTACTAGCCTCCCGGGGCCTACCTACTAGCCTCCCGGGGCCTACCTACTAGCCTCCCCAAGGCTACCCATCAGATACCTCGCCAAAAGTGGGGTGGCCATGGCTGCCCCATGTCTGCCGGCCTTGCTCATGAATGATTAATGACCAAACAACTTTTCCATCCCTAAAATGGCTGTTATAAAATTAGATACTTTACAATTATTAAGAGCGTATATACTTTGCTCTACATTACGCCGCGAGAGCAATACATCTACATATAAGGTCGAATACAGGCGGATTGACAGTTGTTTTGTTGCATTTCATTATGAGATCAGTTTGGAATCATTAAAATCTCAATAAGTTATGTCACCACACTCTAATTAGACCTTCAATCACGAATATACATATATTGGTAGCTAACACTATGTTATATTTCGTACCGATTGATGCTAGCTAGCTGGGCAAAGACCGTTTGTTCAAGTATGCTTAGGTAGAAATCCATCGCTATGAATGAATAGTAGGATCAATTTTTTACAGATATTATCTAAATTATGATGATGTGCTGAATAGGAATTTGCATAATTACACATGCTTTTATAGTTAGAATTGATTGGTAGATTTGAACCTAGGTACAGTCGACTCCGCACAATAGGGTCACATCTGTCAGAGGTCTTTTAGTCTCGATTAAGCTGAGAGCCCTATTAACCGAAAATATTTTGTATTAGCTCCTATGTATGAGAGCTATTCCTGTCCTGCCAAAAGTAGCTTGATTAAGTGGCTGACCAGATTAAACAGTGACCCATTATGCGGAGTCAGAGTATTTATAAAATGCTAATAGTTATACAATACTATACAAGTACTTGTATATATGCGATCAATTCGCCATTGCTACGGTAGCTACCTAGATATCATCAATCTCGTTGTATGTATATGTTTCGTGTTCAGTCCAACTCTTCGATCTATTAATCCTCAATGAATGTTCATTTATTCATTTATATATACCGTATGTAATGAATTGATTGAAGAAACTGCCTAGCGGAGAAAGCTGATTTTTGTCACGTTTGTTTCTTTTAGCAATCGCTCCACTAAGTTCTGACCTCATACGAAAATGTAGAATTATCCTGGAAATATAACGCAATTGTCACCATTTTTGATATTATAAGTTTCAGTTTTTCGAATTTAACTTGGCCATTTAGTTGGTATATACTAGAAGGCTAAAGTTTTTATAGAATGTGTCTAGCAATATAACGGAAATCAAAATTTATTTCCTCGAAAGATGATGGATTAATTTTGACCAATATGCTGGATAGGTTTTAAACGCTTTTGTAAGAGGTAATTTTCTCATTTGTTATTATTCCCGCATTCTTCATAGGTTAGAGCAAAGGCCCTCCCAAGAGTTATATCCACTTTACACGGTCCTTTTTAATCTTATATTATACGTACAATAATTTAATTAATACTATTACAGTAGAACTCGGTTAGTACGTAATCGGGATACAACGTACTTCGGCTTAGTACGTACTTATTTCTCTGAATTCATTTATTATATAGATTCCTATGTAATATCAACTCGGTTAGTACGTACTTACGGATAGTACGTACTTTTTCCGCTTCCCGGAGGGTACGTGCTAACCGAGTTCTACTGTAGTCATTAAATTATGAAGGTATGTGGCATGAACATACTAAGCAGTTCATCTGGCAACACTGCACTCCATGGACAAAGTAGTCATACGCCCCAATCATTTCAATACAAATTGTTATAACACTATTCCATTTGTGAAGTCAAATCCATACTAATAAAACTCGATTAGTGTGTATGTGTGTCTAAGTTGACTAATTCATTGAAAAATGATGGAGAATTATGAATTATTCAATTAATGAATTATTCAAAATCTCAAACATTAGTGCAGATTCTAGGCCCAAAAGTGGTTAAAAGGTTGCTCATGTTATATACCTCTAACATTGCTCAGTCCCTAAGCGAAATATCAAATACTTTTTTCATTATTTTAGTTTCAAATTTTGAGTAATTCATTGATAATTTATGAATTAGTCAACTTAGATGTGTGTATATATGTATACAAGTGCGCTTCGCTTGCTTGCGCTGCGCGGCTGGCGGACACTTTGTGTCCGCCGGAGGCTCCCTTCGGTCGCCTGGGGTCACATTGGTTAATTAAAAGGGAAATAACATCACTTAATACGTCTGTCCTACTGTTATAATCGATATCACACGAAAAATCACCAAATTTATCAATTTGTAAAATTTTGATGAGTAATGATGAGGTCATAACAAAGTGATGAGTCATATTTTTTGAAGATTGTTCTATCATATGTGAGGTATGTTAGTATACAGATTCTATAAAAATTTCAACCTTCTATCTCCTATAATGACTGAGTTATGCTCGAATAACGGTATTGCTTAACTTTTAAAATGTGACAATGACGTCATAATTCCATGATGAGTCGACATTTTGCTCTGATCTCAGAACTTACTGGAGCCTTAGCCAAAAGACTCCCACATACCAAAAATCAGCTTTCTGCGCCTGGCAGTTTCTTCAATCAATTCGTTACATACATATATATATATATATACAATAATCGAGTATTAATAGTAAGGATATATATATATACAGTAGACTCCGCTTAATAGGGTCACATCGATCAGGGCATATTTTGACCCGATTAAGCGGAGAACCCTATTAACCGAAAATATTTTTGTATTAGTCTCTATGTATGAGAGCTATTCCGGTCCTGTCAAAAGTGACCCGATTAAGCGGCTGACCCGATTAAACAGTGACCCTATTAAGCGGAGTCGACTGTATATATATATATATATATATACAAGCGCGCTTCGCTTGCTTGCGCTGCGCGGCTGGCGGACACTTTGTGTCCGCAGAGACTCCCTTCGGTCGCCTGGGATCACATTGATTAATTATAAGGGAGATAACATCTCTAAATACGTCTGTCCTACTGTTATTTTCTATTTCGCACGAAAAATCACCAAATTTGTCAATTTTTCAAATTTTGATGTGTAATGATGATATCATAACAGAGTGATGACTCATCATTTTTTGATAGTTGCATCATATGTGAGGTATGTTAGTATACAGATTCTATTAAAATTTCAGTTCTATTAAAATTTCATGATTCTATTAAAATTTCATGAATTTCATGATTCTATTAAAATTTCATGAAATCTAGCACCCTAGAAGGGTGCTAGATTTCATTTATGGGGGCTAATTTGGAATACAATCAAGTGATCTTAGTCAAATTAACAAAGTAAATTGGTTGTTGCAGAACTTTTGAGACACCCTATATATATATACACACACAAACAAACAATAATCGAGTTTTAATAGTAAGGATAAATGCAGTATATATCTCTGTAACGAATTGATTGAAGAAACTGCCAGGCACAAAAAGCTGATTTTTGGCATGTAGGATTCTTTTGGCTATGGCTCCACTAAGCTCTGAGCTCAGACGAAAATAGCGACTCATCATGGAATTATGACGTCATTGTCACCTTTTTTAAGCAATACAGTTATTTGAGCATAACTCAGCCATTATAGGAGATATAAGACTGAAATTTTAATAGATTATGTATATTAATATATCTCACATATTGCACAACTAACATCAAAAAATGATGACTCATCACTCTGTTATGACGTCATCATTACGCATCAAAATTTTAAAAATTGACAAATTTGGTGTTTTTTCGTGCGATATCGATAATAACAGTATGACAGACGTATTTAGAGATGTTATCTCCCTTATAATAAACCAATGTAACCCAGGCGACCGAAGGGAGCCTCCGGCGGACACAAAGTGTCCGCCAGCCGCGCAGCGCAAGCAAGCGAAGCGCGCTTGTAACATTTAATTAGTAACTAATACAGTAAATATAGCTAAAAATTCATTTCCTTTATATTCAAATTACTCACTTTATAAACATTTAACATAATTACTCTCCTTCAACTTTAGTATTTTCGGAATTTGTTACCCTATAACAAATATCACAAGTGACCACCATTGTATATGGTGTCATTGGTGGTACGAGGTGGAACAGTTTAAAATGTTAACAAGGGAGAGTAATCGGGTGGAAATTTTATGAAGTGAGTATTCGAATGTGGATTAATCGTTAAATTAAGCGTATCTCTTACAGATTAAATGCCCTTCACTCACTAAATAGCTTAGTATGAATACTTTAGTCCAGGCATTGTATACTTCATTAGATATAAAAATGAAATTTGAAAGTGGTGCATAGTGCTAGCAAAAGGCGAAGAAAACAACTAGACGAGGCATCAGCGTATTATCGTATAATATTATCATTTCTTCTCATGTTTTCATTTATTGGAATTGTAGTCTAAATTCTAGCAGTGGTCCGGGCCTCTCTGATTCTCTCAGAGGCCATGACTACTTTCACATGGAGTTTGCATAGTAGATTCTCTCGTTAGTGCGAACATGGATTAGACGTGAAGTAGTAAGGAATACACTTCATAAATCCCCTACATACTAAAGTATGTGCATACAAAATAATTTGGTTAGTGCGAACTCCGGATAAGACATACACATTTTGATGGTCCATTGGTACACGCACTAATGAAAGTCAACTATATTTTTAGATTAATCAATTATTTTAATCTTCGCCCTAATTATTAATTGTATTATTGTATAATTTTTGGCATTGTTTGGATTGATGGGTGTTTAGTAAGATATTAATACAATACACTACAGCCATGTGCAATAGACATATATCAAAACTAATTAGTACAGATGACTTCTAATTTGTGAAATTCTATTTTTACATCCATTGGTAAATATTGTCCATGGTCTATTTGGCCGAGGTGACGTTCTATTTCACTCTCTTGAAAGGTTTTCTGTCTGCTGCCCTTGTCTACGTGTCTTTTGTATATCAGAAATTCTCCCCACCCATACTCCTATATAATTTCTTCTTACGTATAAATTTCCAGCATGTCTAAATAGTGGTTTTGGTATATCTTGTCCCGTCTAATATGCGAGGTAATGCCGTTTCGCTCTGAGCAATATGTCACCATAACTTGTTTAGCAGTGCCTACTTTTGTCGCAATTTCCTCGATAAATTGGGGATTGATTGTCCTGCGTCTCTGTCCCAATCTTGTGCATAAAACTTATTTGTCCTCAAATTAACCTATCGTCAGATTAACGGTGACTTTAGTATCTCTGTTAGTCGTAGAGAAGAGAGTAGGTTTAAACGTGTGTTCTGGATGCTTGATTTGTGACATGTTTGTATATTGTGGGTTGTTTTGCATTTGATCAGCTGTTAACACCATTGTTTATACTTCGTTGATTCTATTTTTAGTTTTTTTTGTCAAAATTCACTAGTATAATCGGTGTTAGCTGAGTTCCACTTGAAAATCGCTAAATTTAGAAATACTTTTAATTTTAGCCATTCATTCTATTTACGATTGAGTGAATACCTGTCTATTTGTGTACAAGGAATCAGCTCGTTTCATATGATTCTAATTCTGATGCTATAATCATTGTTCTATTTTTAATCTAAATGTGATCTCAACTGCGCAATAATATCGGAATTGATTTTTCGAGGTGGAGAATATTGCATCTTCATCTTCTGTTGGCTGTCTCGTTGAATGAAATTAGAATTTTTTCAATTTAGTATACTAAATTCCACTTCCACACACATTTGTAACAATCGACTTGTATATGCAAAAAAGGATATTACTATAATCAACTGAATTCACAATTTGGAAAGTCGATTTATCATTTTCACAGAATTGTAGTCAAAGCATTCCTGCACTG